>VCRD01000320.1:194871-215051 GCA_006783055.1 Trinorchestia longiramus
ACACTATTATCCTCATACAACCCTCACTAGTGAGGACACTATTATACTCATACAACCCTCACTAGCGAGGACACTATTATACTCATACAACCCTCACTAGTGAGGACACTATTATACTCATACAACCCTCACTAGTGAGGACACTATTATACTCATACAACCCTCACTAGTGAGGACACTATTATACTCATACAACCCTCACTAGTGAGGACACTATTATACTCATACAACCCTCACTAGTGAGGACACTATTATTCTCATACAATCCTCACGTGCTAAGTATTTTATGCATAGTAGATGATATAACAGTGATGCATAAGGTTATATCATTGAAGCAACGCTTGAAATTAAAAGTGTGCTAAAACTGCAACAAAACGTTCACTTTGAAAGACGTCACATACAACATAAAGTTATAATTCAAATTTCCAGCAGTGAGGCTAAAATCTGGAATTTGAAAACACGAGTCAAAGTGAAACATGAAGTTGTAATTTTTAATTTACTAGTGGATTGCTTCATGTGGTGTCCTGATAATTCATAAATTTAATCATTATTGAAGTTAACTGAAAACTTCATGGCGCTTAATAAAATCGGAAGTTACACATCAGATAGAAATTAAAAGATGAAAACTAAAAGTTGGAACATGTTACTAATTATCAAGTCTAAAATGTCAATAACTATAGTTAAACAAAAGTTCTACGGGTTCACATTCGCTTATTATCAAAACATTTACCAGCATGGATACAAGAATTTCATGATTACAAATACAGAAAATAGTGAAAACCACACTGCATATCTCTCTTTTTTCACAAAAACGAAACTATCTAAGAAAAAATTCTTATATATTAGGGAAAGACGATAAAGGAGAAAGGAAAGTTAAACATGTCATAATTTGCCATGATTAAAATCTTGATAGAAGTAAAGGGGAGTTGCTGTGGATCGGAAGTTCTAAATTCCTCATCTGTTTATGATTACAAACTATTTACTAACGTTGAAACATGAGCTTCATGATCGCATTACATTTAAAAATAAATACAGGTGAGTATGGTGCCAGCAAGATAGATCTCTGGCAGGTATGCATGGTGAGTGAAAAACGTAGACATGTCATGAAACGAGTATAACATCTTCTAAATATCACATAGGCTTCATTCATATCAATGTCAAAATTTGTATAACAAAAATTTTCAAATGATTTTTTTATAAAATGTTTGTATAAAAAACTATGAATAATGATTTTATAATTTCGAATGTCGTGTGGGTAGGGAACACAATTTTAATATTGAATGATGCATTATTATAAGACCAATACAAAAGAGCAAATTGTTTATTCTCATCAACTTCATACGTGACATCTACATTAACTTTGCTCTTTAAAATCCCTTACAATTAAAGTCCCTCGATGATGGAAATACGTTTGTTGTAATGCCCAAATCTCGTGTTTTCACAAAACAAAGATATTAAAACTATATGGAAGCAAGGGTATTGCTGAAGAAACAAATCCATAATCAATAGTAGTATGCAAATAATGCAGGAGCTGAAATAAAACCGTATAACATCCCTTATCTGCAGGATAGTCTCAGGGAGCTCGTTCATCAGGCATTAACGGTACATCGGCATCGCTTCTCTCAGTGTTAGAATTTAGAGTCAAATGCTTTCATAAGCATGCAAATTATGTGTCGTTTTTAATTATTAGATGAACAAGTCGCTAATTATTGTTATTTTGAGTAGCTTGTAGCCAGGAAGTAAATTTTAAAATTGAAAATGCATTCAACTATAAATAGAAAATACAATGGTTTCTCGCCTTCTATTCATGAAATAGTTATATGAATCACAATAATTTAAAGCAATGCTAGAGTTGATCGAAGACTTAGTTACTTTATCCAGACGAAATAAGAAGCTAAAATTACAAACATGATTTAAAATCTCATGTGGTAGGTTTACACTGTCATGAGACCAACATACAAACAAAATAATCTTTTTGTCATTTCTTAATTCCAAGATCAACATAAAACACAGGAAATTTAATAACACATTGGATTTTCTATAATCTCATAATAAAAATGTGTGTTGATTATATCACACACGGTAGGAATTTTCTCACAATTAACGCAAAACTTAAAAATACAAGTGCGTGCAAAGTGTAAAACGACGCTTTCTTCGAAAAAAAGTGGCTCACCACGTAAAGTGATTATTTGAATCCCAAACAGTTAGGCCAAAATCACACAATTAAATATGCGAGCAGGAATGAAATTTTTGGTACCACTAGAACAGCTAAAGGAATACAATTACAAAAGTTACAGTTAGAACAGTACAGTGAGTACAGTGCAATCAGTAATGTGTAAGAAGGAATACATGCATGTATTTTTATTGCTTGATTGACGGGCAGCGCAGTAAGAATGAGAAACTCGTTCGCTGGCACAACTGACGTGTCACCACTTTATTCCAGGGCCTTATGTACATATGTATCAATGACAATAACACATATTTCGAGTGGTACTCCTCAGTTACAATAATAACGAAGATAATATTTGATTAAGTCCAAACTGTAGCATGGTTTGGTAATATTTTAAGCTAATTGTGAGTACACAATGCTTTGAAAAAATAGAATTGTGTACTCGTGAATGGGCCTTCAGCATCTCGAATTATGCAAAAAATATTTCGAAAAATCAACATTAAGAATTTTGAAAATAATTTTTTTTGCCTCAGGGACCATAATTTAATAGGAGCTGTGTTTCAAACGTTTTCTTTTTAAATACAGTAAACTCTAAATACTCGTACGAGTTTAATTACAGGGCGTTATCTTCCTGAATTTTACATTATGCTATCAATCTCAAGCCACTTATATGCTGATTTCTTTTTATCCCAAAGTAAGGTAAGTTTTTCAGTAGCTCGTTCTACGCCCAAATCATACGATACAGTGAGTTTTCGAAAATTCTCTCCATACAAATTGTGATCTGCTTTTCACTTCTTTTATTTCGCTCCAATAGAACGCAAATCTACTGTACTCCATCATTGTATTATCTTGTAATTGTTCACTTTGCATATGTCAAACTTCATCCGTTACTTTACATTTTTTATTATGCACTCGAAACAAGCATTAGTAAGCTCTATTTCTGGTTGTTGTTTTTGTTGCCGTTTTCCTGCGTTTTTGCTGTTTACTCTATTTTTATTGTTGTTTTAAGAGGTGAAAGAGCATGACAGATAGTACATTGCTGAATCAGTTGAAGTTTTCTGATGCATTGTGTATTATTTATAGAAATGTCTTTGCTTGCGCTCTCTGTACAAATATCTAACACCATTTACCAAATAACTTTAATGACTGGTATTTATGATCTCGCTGTACTAAAAAGTTTCAAATGGTTCATAATTATTATTGTTATTATTATTATTATAATCTGAAAACAGATCTAAAAGAATAAAACTATAATTTCAAGCGCTGTTAGAGCTTGTTTCGTACAATGATAATCTAGAACAATGGCTTTTATGTTATTAGGACTAAAATTGTCAATAATTATTAGATAACCGCAGTTTTATCTTCATTCCATGCAGTCACAAATATCCATCCGAGGAAGGCCAATCCAATTACGTGTCCAATGTAATACAAACGCTCTTAATGTAATACATTGCTTCATCTGTTATGGATGGCAGCAGGGATGAGCAAACATGGAAGCTCCTCACATCTGCAGCTGGCTGCATCGATTCGATCCGGTGATGGCAAAAGAGCAAAATTGCAATGATTTCTTCAGACAATCGCAGCTCGAAGTAACAAGCGTGTAATGAGGCCCTCCTATGGCCAGCACGCTATCCGCCTTCCCCAACTCGGCCGCAATAAACCATGGTTTCCTGGAGACATATTGGGACCTCCAATTTCCAAAACTGCACTTTACTAACGGGCATCGCCCAATAAATTATGACCATTTCTTAATATCTAGCAGATGCTCTTCATAGGCTGATAAGAATTATGATGAGACTCTAAAAGTCTTCCTGATTTTCTTCGCATGGTGTCTACGTCTAGAAAGCTTTCGCGACACAGGATAATTTGAAACTCTTGGTGTTGAAAATGAGTTTCCACAGCAGTGATAAAGCGATGTTTTTGTGAGGCTTGAAGATCTTGACTTGTGCACTGGTTTTAAACAAGCTACCATCGTTATTGAGTGACATTAATTTATTAAACTCTCTAGCAAACCTGTTGGGAAGTTAGATCAGAACGATTGCGGCACGATGACATTTTACAAAAATAAAAATAGTATATCCTCAGAGCTACGAAGTTAGTAAATGAATTCTGATCAAAGGTCTAGACATTTTGTATCACAATGATTATCTGCACTGCGGAGGGAGAGCTATAAGGCATCCCTGGACAGCCGCCTAGCTAACTACCAATTAAATTTCAAGATAAGCAATCACATTCAAGTGAGTACAAAACAAACGAGATAATAAATGGTTTCTTTTTGGTGTTGTTCATTTCTATTAATCGACTGATTCACTGCGATTATTATTCTCTGATCATCATGGATAAAAATCATTGAAGGTTTTCGTGTTCTGTTTTCGGGTTTAAGAAGCAGATTGAAAATAAAATATATTTGTATGCTCACTTTTAAATTGTTAGAAGAAAATTATGGGCTCTCAAAATCTAACAAATATACAAGAGAAGAAACATTTTCCATGAATTAGTGAAGACGCTTATGGTGGCATTGTTCGAAAATAAAACACATTACTTTCATGTGATTCATTTTGTCTCGTTAGATCGAATGCACAGCTACTCATCCTACACAGGACCAATGCATAAGCATTAAAATTACCTCGTGTCCAGTCCCTTTAATTTCAACTGCAAGAAATTAAAAATAAAGAATTATTTATTTGCTTGCTACGAATTTGCAGTGCATTTTGGAATCGTAAATACCAGGATATATAAGTAAATTTTAGTATCTAGGGATAAAAAATTCTAGCAGTAGAGCGCAATTAAAGATTTTTATGTAGAAGATCTCCATTCGAATTCGATTTTCTATGTTACTCGTAATGACTAAGAGAATGTACTTACCAATTATGTAAAAGTAGTAACAGTGGTAGTAATAAGAGTATTTTCACTATTTTCAACTATGTGACCATTGTCTATGTTTTGACACATTTAATGGATACTATGAAGACGTGCTTTAACGTTAGTTAAGGTAACAGAATCGATAAGAAACACAATCATTCTAAGATCTGATCTTCTCCAGATACTCGATATCCCCTAGATAAGTGAAGTCATCTGTGTCCAATATCTCTCCGACATCCGAAATACATCAAAACTTGAAATTATCCCTACATCTATTTCATGATACATCATGACGTACGAAATCACACGGAAATCCAGAACTACTTTAATGTCAAAATGCACCTCAACTAACGAAATAACACAGAAATTCAAAATTATTTCTATGTCATATTGATTCTCAACGAATAAAACTACAGGAAAATTCACACTTACCCTAATTTAGATTTCGAAGCACAAAATCAAGCGTAAATGAAAAATCACCCCTGGGTCTAATATTCAATGCATCTCATCGTATGAAATCACTCGAAAATACATAATTACTAAATGTCTAGTATGCATTTTGACGTCTTCGATCATACAGAAATTCAAAATTACGTACATGTCTAGTTCAATTTCAACGGACGAAATCAAATAAAAATCCAGAACATGAAATCCAGCGCCGTGGGGCAGATATAAGATGTTCATCAATACGTACGCCAAACACGAATATTAATACAAAGCTTGGGATTATATACAACGAAGTTTAATATTAATTCAATAAACAATGAAGAATGCTGCCAATAACGGCCCAAATAACAATAGCTTTTTGCATATCTTACTTTTCTGCGCAGCATTACAAGCCGTTTCTAACTCAGAAATTCACAGTTTTCCTGAAAATGAGTTTCACTTTAATAGTGAACATTCAAAACTGCGATGATTCAAGTATAAAAAGTACTCATATTTCTGATCTACAGCCTCCAGGCAAACCTGCCAAGTTTTATCCAGTCTAGACGGAGAGGTTACGGCTGAGGTTAGCCGGCTTTCTGTGGTATGTGGATGAGCACTCAAAACTTATGATTATTGTGACGATATTGCAATGAAACAGTTAACAACTATCACAGATTTGTGTTCAGGGGAGATGCAGGATTTAGCATTTCCTGGCCAAGGATGGATAATGTAGAGAACATCGTTAATAAGTAGTATTTGGATAGGTAGTATATTCGTAGTGTCAGAATTGGCAAACGAAGAGAGAGGAGAAATGTTAAGTTAACCTCAATGTGAGGTTCATAAATGGAAGGAGCCACGATGCGAGTTTAGCTCCACTCGATCAGTATTATTGGAAATAAACGTCTCTGTTTTTAGTTGTTGATAAAATCCTTGTTTAAATGTCCAACTTCCGCTTTGTGCTAAAAATTTCTATAATTCTGTTTTTAAGACCATACATAACACCAAAAAATGATCAAGTGAACAAAATCTGAGAGCTAGAAAATGGACAGCTAATCCAATGAGGAAGCCATAAGACAAAATGAAGTTAAGCTCAGCACCAAATCTCGATGTAGGAGCCAGAACATAAAATAAGTTCAACGTTCGACAAAAAAAACAGAAGCAGCACAAAAGCTGCCGGCAATTTTGCGTCAAACTACGGTGGGTAATTACGACCTCGTTGGCAAGACTCATTATAGAGCGTTCCTGTATTATTATTTACTAGGAGAATTATTTATTCGCTCATGAGTAACTCAGAAGAGGACTCCTTGAATACCCTGAGCGGTCTGGCCGTCTAGCCTCTACTTAAATCAGCCGCAGATTTTGTGGTCGTTGCTCTAAGTCAAGTCTAGTCGTCTGGAAGCTGGGATTACCTTTGTTTATCTGCGTCTCTATGGTGTGCTGGAGCTGCTCGATCATGCCATGGTTTGCGTTATGCAGCAACATAGAGGGAACATAGGATGGGGTACAGAGAAGACGAATACGGAAATAAATCTTTGCCGTTAAAAGCGAATCACCAAAAAGCCCCGGGAGGTAAAAAAACAGAGGATGAAAACTTTTGATATTGAAAAGAGCATGGAGATAAAGGAATCTGAAGAGAAACACCTACGAAATTACTCGTCTTGATACAACAACAGTAGCGCTCGGTGAAAGGCACTGAAGAGCTAGACTAGTCAATTTTAGACCAACTAACTGAAGGTGGCGATTGTATTGCGCAGGTGATGAAACAGTAAATACTTAATACCCAGAGGGTATCTTTGAAAATCGCCCACTTCGATTACCAGGTATTTTTAATTGTAATTACATTAAACTAAATATGAATTTTATCATAGCTGAATATGACTTTCATTTATACTCGTACTTGCATGACCAAAATTAAAAATAAGAATCATTGAGCTAGAGTTTGTGATCCCTGTCATAGCGCTGTACTGAGACACAGCAACGGTTAGAGAATTCCATTCTGTAATGATCAGTATTAGATAATTTTAGATTTAATTGTATCAAGTTGCTAGCCCATGTTGTTTTAAATTATATTTGAAAATAAAGTCATTCTGTTAATAGTTTTAACACTTTAATTGCGATTCCAAAATTAGTCCGTACGAATAACACAGTACTTGTACCATATATGGTACACATTGCAGTGTTAATTAACCAGCATAGAACTAATAATATATAATATGATGCTACTACATTCTAATAAAATGACTATCAGCAAAGATTATTTACTCATTGTGCTATACGTCGGTAGCTAGGTGTGAAAAGATGAATATTTGTTCATCAAACTCTCGGCAGAGGTTTACCATTTTCTGCCTGCAACATTCAGAGCTCTGAGTTACACTTTTCTCGCATGAGACAATAAGTGTCACAGTATAATTCATTAGAGTTGGCCTCTTGGTTACCAACACTTAGTAACTGTGAATTACGGCTCGAGATCCTACGGAGTGTCTCGTCCAATTAGCTCATCTGTAGCTCATTCAGTTCAAAAATTAAGAATTTCAAGTCCGGTCAGGTTCGTAAAATTTGGAAAACTTATAGTTAAAGTTAGTTCTACAATTCTAACGAATTTATCAGAATGTGGCCTAGTTATTATTCCTGAACCGTGCTTTGAGAGATCATAGACATCCTACACCTCATGTGTCAAAGCTCATTTAATTAATGGATTGAAGTCCCCAATTAAAATCACACGACCAAACATTGGACGTGTGAGGCGCATATATTTCTGAAGCATTTGCTAGGCGGCCCTTGTTTTGTCAAAGGCAGATGTATTCTGCTAATGAAGTAGAATCTCCATAATAGTAACTCTTAGAGTTGGAAACTTGACGACTGTTTAATTTGAACTTGCACGTTAAAAACTGGATCGAAAATTTTTCAAGACAGCGTAAGGAACCGAGAATCAAAAAGGCAAATCAGTATAATGTCCGTTTTAGTCAATGTATGCATGTATGTATGTGCTGTACTACGTTATTCTACTTCACAGCATTGCAGTCACTTCAGTGCCATACAGACGGTAACCGCATCTTCAGTTATGCAAGGTTGTGTTTACAAGGAAATTTTTACAAGGTAGATCTCCATAATCGCGACAGTTTTCGACATATACTCGCACACGTTTTGAGGCTCATGAAGGTTTCTCAAAGAATACGCTCATCTACGTTACTTGCGCCTCCGAATAAACTCATTCATGCTGCTTTGGTTTATGATAGAGTCAAATTCATCGAGGCATAAAACTGAGAATGGAAATCATCAAGTTTTGTGGCAACGAATAGAGGTTACAAGCCATATGATAGGAAATAGAAGTCATCAAGCCATATGACAGGAAATAGAAGTCATCAAGCCATATGACAGGAAATACAAGTCATCAAGGCATATGACAGGAAATACAAGTCATCAAAGCATATGCTCGTGAATAGACATTAAAGCTTATGACGAAGAATAGAGCATATCGAAGCTGCTTGTGAAAAGTTGTAGCATTCATCCGGCTGATTGTGACTAGGAATAGAGTTCATTTATACTAATGATGATCAGGGATAGAGGTCAGTTTAAGCTGATCGTGACCAGGAATAGAGTTCATTGGTGACCAGGGATGGAGCTTTACCTATATAAAATGCAGACAAATATCTCATTTTATCCTCGTATGGATTGAGCAGGTCTTGGGTTGAACTTATTTTGATTAACTTAGCTCAAAAATAAAACCCTTAATACTGTTGTAAGATTGTGCTCATAATGAACAATTGCTCATCGTACATTTCATTCACTAAAAGAAGTAAAATACGCACTATAATTGCAATTTTAGATAAATACATTCATTCATCACATTACATAATACATCGCTTTTAAAAGCGCTACCAAAGAAATAGGATATTTTCGCACGTACTCTGCTGAAGTGTTTTAAAAAGTACGATGTTGCTTTTAAGTTTGAATAAAGCTACTGTACTGTACAAAACAATTTTAAATTAAATGAAGTAAAAATGGAAACAAGCATGTTCCGGCCTTCTGTTCAATAAAATGAATTAATCTATAATTCAGGGAGGAAGAACGATGCACTTGATCCATGTGTCTTAGCCTTACACCTAAAGTATTATTTTTCAAGAAAATAATGCATAGTTCTGACCGAACAAATGAAGGAAAAAAAACTAGTACGATTCACCTTATCTTGCTTGTGTTAACCCTTTAGATCTGACTTTTACTCTGTTGGGACATAAATATCCCAACAGGATCGAAAGGGTTAGAGCTAGATGACGTCCGTAGTACAGACTGTGTTTGTAAACTCGCTTTTTATTGCTATCGACCAATCCACTGGAGACTCTAGGTCTGTTAAGTCTTTTGATGTGAGAATACCGAAAGAGCGGAATCGGTTTGGGTGCGCGGACAGCGTTAACCGCGTCACAATCAAAATGTTTCCATTTCATCTGATCGCCGCAATTAAGCCCGCATTACGGTAAAGTGAACTCTTTCTATGCGGCTCACGTCACCTGAAGCGTCTCAATTTCCTGCGGTCCAGCGCCGTTGGAAGCGATGGCTTATGTGGACCAGCCACCAGCGAAATAAAAATTTTCTCACACGAAGCCTTTGAGCCACATGATTTTGTAGCATCTATGGAAGACGAACCTGAACGAAATTCGTGGTACAATCTGGTCTTGACACTCAAATTTCCAAGAGTTATGGTCAAGAATTTGGATTTAGTGAAAATATTGAATACGTTGAATTTTCGTTCTCATACATTGATAAATTTATGCGTTTGTAGCTCAATATCGAGGGCGTTTTCTTCTGTCGTCTGTCTATGCTGCGTCAGCAGCACGAGAGGAGGACGAGAGCGAGGGTGCTTTGAACACCCTCCTAAAAAAAATGCTTACCTGCCCGTTTTGAAGAGAAACATCCCTCTGCATCACCTCAGGAATCAATGCTTCCAAGAGAAGGTTTAGTACCGACAATACTTCAATATGGTCAATGCTCAGACCTAAACCTCAAGACAGTACATGGTTTGTTACAAAGTACACAGTCCGGTACACGGCACACAGCCCGTTATAAGGTCTACAATCTGTACCACGGTACATGGACCGTTACACAGTACACGGTTTGTTACATTGTACATGATCCGTTGTACGGTACACGGTTTTTGTCACGGTACATGGACTATCGCTTGGTACACGGTCCGTCACATGGTACACGATGCATGCCTTGAAAGACTTGACAAGGTTATTTTCCTCCTAAAGCTGCACGATTAGCGCCGTGCGCCTCATGAAAACCTGCTAGAAGCCTCAACGAAGCAAATTCGTTACTTTGAAATGTGACTTTAGAGAAATTTTATCACTGGTAAATTTCCAATATTAACACGTTGCCTCCGATTGCCTGACCGGTATAAATCTTCACTTTGTACGCATAGTCACTAGAAGGATCTGAAAAAATTACAGAACCTAAGTGGTCCACATACGTACCACTTCGGAGTCAACGTGTTAAAACAAGAATACACAACCTCTGGATGCCGATTAAAAGCTTCAAACGCGTTTTATATGAAGATACTTGCAAATGCAAACGTTTATTCAATTTCAAACTTTAACAAAAACAATTTCTTAGTAAGTACTAATACTTTCTATCAGATAATGCGAGTACATGGATGAGATACCGAAAGCCCAAATTAAATTAAGATGACTGCTTACGCGGCACCAACACTTCTCATCACAAAATAATTGACATTGATAAGAAGTTCGACAAAAACACGGTGGCAATAAAAATCTTGACACTCTGCTGCTGAAGAGACCTCATCATGCATCCCGGAATGTGATGTCAGGTACGTTACAGGTTTACGTTACGAGTGTTAAGGGAGCCATAAAGCTGCGCCGCGTCTCCGAAGACGTCGTGAAAACAATGAAAGCGGTTTGTAGAAGCCACGCTACAGGCACGCGAATTCGCTCATTACTGCATGAAGGAGCTCATTGTTACACAGGACGACACCTCTTCGACACTGCTTCTCTACCCAAATAAATTGAACACAGTTTGCGGCTTACATCACAAAGAGATTTGCTGCGTAGCGTCGAGGAGCTTCTTAAATGAAATAAATAAATCGATCGCTAGTCGCAAGACGTTAGCGTCGCAGCAACGCTCATCAAATTTTCATTGCTATTCTTTTTCGATAGTTTTTATTAGTGCTGTCGCTGTCTCTTGACGTACAGAGCATCTTCACGTACACCCCTCGTATGAGACAAAATGTACGAACGCAAATAACACACTATGATCTCAGATAAAATTCGCGTGCTATGATCAACTTCCAAGCAACAGCACACAATTCCCAATTTCATGAATCATGTCAGAAATAATCGAGGTATGCCTAGCTAAATTTTATGCCAATTAACTAGCAGAAACATTCGTTAGTGTGATAAATTTTCTGCCAAAATTTAAACCGTTTTCTGTCTAAAAAATCTAAACATGACGTTGCTCTGGTTTATTCATTATTTAAAACGTACGAGTGCAATTCATAATGGAAGTTGAACATCGACTTTCCATAGTGTAATGACACTTTTTTCACTAATGAAAGGTAGCGACAATAAACGTACCGGTTAAAATGTATAGAAAGATGAAAAACACTATCGTTTTCTTATCTGGAGATGCACTTGCTATAATGCCCAGTCTTTTCTACCACATATCTGATTTGTGTCCTGTCCTTCAGCCAAATACGTTGGGTATTCGTATGCAACTCTGGAGCCCCAACTATCGATTGAAAATGAAATTTCCAGAGAAAAAAATCTTGCTAACTTCCCTTTCAAGGGAACACAGAAAATGAAAATACATGTTCTAAGAATACGAGGCAGAGATAAAACAGCGTAGCTGCATATACATTAAGTATTTAGTACAAATTTGCTCATACACCAAAGAAAAGAAAAAATTCACATAATACTTAGTCAACCCACCCAACACAAAACTAAATACAAAACTGATTCTTGCAACAACCACTGCCTATTCTTCGGGTGAGTAATTGTGTTTAACAAATGCCGTTCAGTCGTCAGTTCTTGAAATTATGGTAAAGGGCACAGACATGGTTAATATGCTTCCTCCAGAAGATAAGGTCATCGCACTCTCACTACCATACAAAAAAGATAACGGAAATACCTTATCTGTGCACCGATCTATATAAATTTGTCATGAATCAATATTTACAGGAACCTAAATTGAACAGATTCTTGACCAAACCACTTTCTACAGGAATTTACATTTAACCAATTCGGGACTCAAATTGCTTTCTAGAAAAATCTATATATGACAAGTTCTTGACTAACCATTTTACATGACCCTAAATTTGACGAAACCCTGATCAACTTACTCTGTAGAAACCAAAATATGACCACTGACCAACCACTTTTTATAAGACCATGGATTTCACCCATTCTTTACCAAACCACTTTTTACGGGAACTTAAATTTGACAAATTCTTTCAAGTTTAGTATATTTGCCTAATATGACAAATTTGACTAATTTTTGCGTAAGTGCCACACGAAAACCTGACGAGTACGAGAGCCCCGTGGGTGGTCTCAGGGCGGTGACGACCTTTGGGCCCAACACGTCATCGGTTCCTACACTCGGTTTTTGCAACGGCCCCGTGGCGCTTGCTCCATTGTCTCCGGTGATTGCTGGTGCTCAAATCACCATGAGCTCCAACGATATAATGAATTACTGGTTCTTATCGAGGTCCTGAAATTATAACAGACAAGCTACAATCAGCGGACGGAATGATTCCAGCCTACAGTATCCTCATCAGCTCTTTATCTTGACCTAGCGTTGACGAATTAAAGAGTTATGGGTTATTTGAACTTGGACTCCCCCGTGAATTCTCAAAGTTCAAGTATTTATGATGTTATCCCTTCGTTCTATAAGGAACAATTTAAGACATCGTTGAACAATGTTTTTACGCGAACATTTGGGGAAAAATATATATAAATGCTACAGCTACGAGTCTACTCTTTCCGATTGCACCTCCGAGTACTTTCAAAGTATTTTTTTTTGCGGTAAGAAACTTATCGCAACAAAAATGTGACGAAACCATCGTGAATAGTCTGGTGCTCAGAACAGCAGCCTCCATTGCCAGAAGAAAGAACTGCACGAGAAGCAAGTACGAGACAAAATAAACAGCCTACCAAAACTAGTATCACATTCTGCTACAAACCCTGCGAGATACTGCTCAGGTACAAATATTTTTCCAAGATAAACTAACGAAGTCAGTCTATCAGTACAAGTCCCAGAGTGGAAAATCTGGAATCCTACTTACCCACCCTCCCATTAGCATTAGATCCTTAAGGTATGCTGAAGGATAATCGAGGAACTGGTGCGGAGACGAAAAGAATCGCTGAGTAGGTGCACTTTCAAGATACGTTCGCAATCTCCTGAAAAAAATTCTTATCATGCGTTAACCACAGCTCCTGCTCAATTATCTCCATCAGGGAGTGTTCGCACGAATTTTGGTAATACTACCATGGTGCAAAAATTCCCAGTCTCGGTAAGGTCACTCAGCCACAGCTGCTAAGCAAGGCAGTTTAAGCGTAGCTGAAAGACGGAACGGGAAACCGAGAAGTGAGAAGGGAACTAATACCTTTGTATGAACTCCGTGGCACAGTAGTGTACCGGCCTGTGAACGAGACGAATGCGTAACACGTTCCTGCAACAAGAATTGCCAATTTATTGAGTACCTATAGAGATGCTTTGAAGATGTCCTGTTCCTCGGCGTGAAACGGCAGGGACAACCACCACCGATATGCAGCTTGAAGAGAGCTGAATCTAGAGTATACACTGAAAAACAATTGAGCTGACAGATACTTCTTTGAAAAGGTAATAAGCCAGAAAAGTGTATTAATGAGAGACTGCTTATGTGAACATAATTCATACATACGCAAAACATTACATCCAGATATTAAAGGCAGGATTGCAGACTCTAGCTCGAGACAAAAGAGTTCAACACCTGTAATTTTGCATATACTCATAGTTTTGTATGAATTACAAGTAAACAAAATTATTACAATATACGTAGCACGTTAATAAACTAAAATTTTTAGAGAAAAAATCTGCGGAAAGTATATAAATTGGAACTAGCAGAAATGCTGCGCTTCGTCTCAAATTCAACTGTCTATCGCGAGAACTAAGCTATAAATACAGAGTGTCCCAAAAATATGTGCTCACGCTTTGACTGCCCATTACTAAAGGAAAACTAGAATACGGAAAGAATATTGAAGTTTTCTTTTACGGCATTTCATTTTTTTGAATTCAATGTTTTTTCCCTTTAATTCAACTCGTTAGTCTTGCATATGTGTTAATAAATACTGAAATTAAAACAAAATATACGAGTAATGGGCGGTCTAAAAGTAAGTATATTTTTTGAAGACACCCTGTAGAACTGTTAAAATGGCCTAAACTAATATTTTATTTCTATTTCAATCACTATGCTCTTTATATACCCTTAAACCTTTTATATCAGATTCGATTTCAAGGCGCAGTGAACAATACGGGCTGGCCAGTCAAATTATTCGAGTTTTCTAGTTGGAAGGATTGATGCACTTCAGTGTCGATCACTAAATTTAGGCTTAACATAGGCTTCAGGTCAAAGTTGGTGCCGAGATTTTAAGATCTTAGCAGCGACTCTAGTGTCAGAACTAAATAGGAACACGTTCCTGAAGCATTCAAGTCAACCCGCGTCGAACAGGAGAAGGAAAAGCATGAGAAAGAAAACAAATTTTATCAACCGAAAATAGTATACAAAACTATTCACCGTGGACCTTTACGTCAACACGATTGCTTCGCTGAAGCAGCAGGAGCACGAAAACATGTTCTGAATTCAAACCAGCGTTGTACGTCTCTTTATTAAGGCCTGCCTACAAATAGTATTGTACCACGAAAAATTTTCCCTCACATGCCGTCTACAGCAATAGCTATTCTAAGCTTTGTTCTGATTTTGTAATTCGTGAAAATATGAGTATTATTTTTGGTCATTATCTGTAATATAAACCTCTAACAAGTTTTGCGATGTAATCTAGACTAAGTTGAGGATATTATCGCATTTGAAGGGAGCTAAAGTTAACTCCTGATATATTTTCCAACCATCAAACTTAATCATTGTCAGAATGAAGTAAAAATGAGAAAATTAAAATTAAGTCTAACAATTTCCATTTAAGGTATATTTACTCAGGAATGATTACTTTAGAAAACTGTTCTAATGACAAACACTGGTCTACTTATGTACATTTAATGATAAAATTACGCTCATCAGTCTCGTCGAAAGACAAATCTTGACACAAAGAAACGTCTTCGCGAACTTTGGCTGAAGAAGGCAAATGCGTTGAAACGAGACCGTGCGTTCGTGCAACAAATGCAGGGCTGTATTCAAGGACGTGCCTGGAAGGACCAGCAATTTCGCAACAGTCTTTCATCATCAGACCGTTCGAGACTTTAGGATAGTTCATGCAGTGAATGATAGTTTGCGCTCCTTCTTGAGGCGATCTCATTAGAAGAGAACACTTAAGCCTCGTAAATAATCCCGGCAAGTCCAACCAACAGTCCTTGTAAATGTTAGTCCACACGCTGCCCGGATCCACAGAAATTACTGAGTAATGCCTCGCGACACTCACGCTAAATGCGTGATACGTTGCGTAGATCCATAAGGCCAACTTAGTCAAAGCGTAGTGGCGAATGGATTCCTCCATGTTACGTATCTCTGGTGCTGCCTGCATCTGAGAGACATCCATGACATCTTGGGGATGCACAAGCATCCTCGCTTCAGATGAAACAAAGATTATTAATCCAGTTTCAGAAACCCCTGCACCAACGTGGCTGAGCAGATTCTCGGTAACCACCACGGGACCGAGATAGTTTGTTTGCCATGTGCGCTCGAACCCATCTTGCGTGAGCTCTGGTTTCTGGTTGAAGACTCCAGCATTGTTTACAAGGATATCGATCACTGGTTCTTTTTTCAGGATATTTTTACAGAATTCCTTGCAAGACTTGAGATCATTTAAATCGAGGTACAATGAGAAAACCCGTGGATTGTCGCTTTTTGCCCTGATCTTCTTGGCTACCTGTTCACCGCGAGCTAAATCGCGTGCTCCGAAGATGACGGTTGCTCGCTGTTGTGCTGACATCAATGCCACCTGGTATCCAATGCCAGAAGTGGCCCCAGTAATCACCACCACTTTGTCAAAAAGTCTCGGATGGCACTTGCAAATAACTACTTTGTCTTGCTCTTTCTTCTTCCTCACCCAGCGTCGGAAGAGATAAAATGCTAGACCGATGGTAGACGCACCCAAAACATAGGGCGTTACGGTCCTCGCAACATCACTGGCCGAGCGGCACGATCTCATGGCGGTTCTTCTGAAAAAGTTTATGCGTGATTATTATAGCATGACAGTTGTCCCCCTGAAAAGTTCGTTATGGAGAAGAAGCTACGTCTATTTACGATTTCCTATGAACTATTTTAATGTAATTAACGTTTGAGGACAATTGTTGCAGAACTTGTCAAACTGGTCATCCTAATACGGGAAGTTTGAGGAGAGACGTTAATTTAGTTTTTTGAGAACGGGATCACCATTAGTTTCAACATTTAAACCAACGTTTGTTTACAAGTAGCCTGTTCCCGTAAAACAACTAAATGCTAGTCACTGGTCAACCACCATTTTCATTCAGAAAGGGATTTGTTGCAGTGAAATATTTAGAATCTTATTAGTAGATTATGACAAGCGTATTTTAGCGTCCCGACACAACTGACCAAGTCGAATAATCTAAATGAAGAATAAAATTTTTCATTGTGAACGATATTTCAACGAACCGCTAGAGGACGCAATAGGGGAAACTAAACTAAAAATTATCTATGACTAGCTCTAGAACTCGACTTGCTTGAAACTATGTCTAGATGTTTCATTTCCATGATTGGTTGCGGTAATACGCATCCCTCCTAGAGAAAAGTTCAGGAATCGAGCATGTCCGCTCGGGATTGTCATATTCCAAAACAAAAAATTTCTTCAAGCTTGTGTCTGATGGAAAAAAAGTTATGTATCAGTTCGCCCGGAAAGTTCGTACCGATTTTAAGTAGTTCATCTTTCGACTTAAGAACATGATTGAGTTTGGAAAGTAAAATTTGACTATACCTCCATTTAGAACACACCTGATGCTTTTCTATTTCCATAGAGGAAAAATCCATCATAAGCAACCGAAGAAACATACGAGTTTACAATGAGCGTTTGGCTGATCCATCAGGCTAATGCCAAACCACAAGTTTCTTTTGGAACCTGTCAAAAATTACTGCNCAAGCGTATTTTAGCGTCCCGACACAACTGACCAAGTCGAATAATCTAAATGAAGAATAAAATTTTTCATTGTGAACGATATTTCGACGAACCGCTAGAGGACGCAATAGGGGAAACTAAACTAAAAATTATCTATGACTAGCTCTAGAACTCTACTTGCTTGAAACTATGTCTAGATGTTTCATTTCCATGATTGGTTGCGGTAATACGCATCCCTCCTAGAGAAAAGTTCAGGAATCGAGCATGTCCGCTCAGGATTGTCATATTCCAAAACAAAAAATTTCTTCAAGCTTGTGTCTGATGGAAAAAAAGTTATGTATCAGTTCGCCCGGAAAGTTCGTACCGATTTTAACACGTTGCCTGCGATTACCTAGCCGGTGCAAATCTTTACTTTGTACACACAGTCACTAGAAAGCCTTGAAAAAATTATAGAACCTAACCTGAGCGACCCACCGGCGGGTCGTATCGCACTCAACGTGTTAAGTAGTTCATCTTTCGACTTAAGAACATGATTGAGTTTGGAAAGTAAAATTTGACTATACCTCCATTTAGAACACACCTGATGCTTTTCTATTTCCATAGAGGAAAAATCCATCATAAGCAACCGAAGAAACATATGTACGAGTTTACAATGAGCGTTTGGCTGATCCATCAGGCTAATGCCAAACCACAAGTTTCTTTTGGAACCTGTCAAAAATTACTGCAGCTTGGCTGGGATGTGTAGTCCCACCTTCCATATTCACCAGATATTGCTCCCTCGAATGATCATTTACTTCGGTCTTAGCAGAATAGTCTTAATGGTAAAAGGGTTAATTTCTTGGATGACCTAAAAAGATACCCTGATGAAGTCTTTCGCATGAAACCACCTCAATTCTGAGATGAGAGTATTTTCTAGTCAAAAGAAAGATGGAAACACTTTGTGGTACAAAATGGTACACATTTGGTTGATTAAAAATATAGTGGCTAATACGAGTACATATTGAACTTTTTCCCTCCTTTAAAAATCGGCACGAACTTTCCGAGCAACCCAATATAATAGCCTAATCGTGCTAGCGAGAGATTCTTTCCATTTCAAGTTCGATTTACAAGCAGAGGTCTAAAAATGCCGATTTTAACATTACAATAAGAAGGCTTTTTCTAAGGTGGAATTCTTTAGTTTGGTTTATGATTAGAAAAATTACACTCACTCCAACAGAATAATTAAAAGCGATACGTCACGATGAACATATAGAAAATTGTTTTTTGTTCTACCTTCCGAGGTTTCACCAGCCGACGTATGTCAAACAAGATCTATTCTTTAACAACTGGCGAAATAATTCCTGAGTAAACCATACAATACTGATTTACCTCTGCATTACGGTCGAAAATGCCATTATTCCAGGATATCCTACGTACATACCTAGAAGTCCTCTTTGCCGTTCACTAAATATTTTCTTCTTTGATACCAATGTATCAGGAAACAATTTTGCTCTGGAGTTGAAGTTTCGCTCCTAGTATTTATGAACTTGGACCCTAGCAAGCACTGAGTGAATTTATAAGGGTTTTTCCTAGCAACTTTATCCACTGTAACCTATGTTCGTTTTTGAGTTATGCAAGCTCAGATGACCACGAGAAACTAGTATGCAATTTATTTTATTACTCTTATTTCGTAGCTTGCTAATTTAGTCTAAAAAAATTGCCCTTAGCACTGCGTTGAAAGTTTCAACTGGTTAACTGGAGCGGGAACGTTACATCCAGATACGAGAGTTCACGTTTGACTGGTAGCTCGTGTAGAATTACAGGGTGAAAGAAAAAACAAAGCACTTTGAAAAAAAAGGAAGTTATGTTGCTGCATGCTGTATTACCAAGCATGTTAGATTTACCTAAGCAGTTTTATTCGCATTCATATGTAAATGTATCAACATTTGTGAAATGTTTACAGAACGAAGCAACACCAAGTTTTTATGAACGGTCGTGTAGTGGGAAGCACAGAAGTTAGTCTAGTTCATTAATTTCCTACCAGCCTTACTATAATAGTTTGTTAATGAACTTTTTACAAAATCTAACAAATTATAATTAAGTTAACTTTGACGCTATATAGTAAACTCGTCAACAAGAACATGGGCAATGAATGATAAACACGCTACGCTAAAAAATAAAACTAGACGAAACTTACTTTTGCAATTCTTGCATTAAATTTCACGAGCTTTCACCTGAAACGAAAGTTAAATCAATATCAATTTTTTTATTATTAGGAAAGAGTACTATCAGCTTAACGGCATACAACAACCACATCCATTTACTTCTAGAAATAAACCTGCGTACGAACTGACTACGTCTCACAAACCAAGGGCATTACTGAACGTGAGAAAAGTTCACGCAGAGGTAGCCTGGTGATTATACAAGTGACGTAACTCTATTATGATGTGTCCCTG
>VCRD01000320.1:215157-249018 GCA_006783055.1 Trinorchestia longiramus
GATTTCGTATGTTATCGGCTGCATGCATTACACACATCCACCTGATGTCATGAGTCATGCTGCAGATATAAAGCAAAGTTGAAACCGATTAAGTTAGCTTTGTCATCAATGTTATTTTTCAAGTAAATTGTGACATTTGGCAACAATTTGCGTAAGAATAATTTTAGGTTGCACTGTTCATCACGTCTTCTTTAAACTTTGACATAAATGAATAAAAAAGGAATCTAATTTAAACCATTTTTATATATTTTAACCTTTGAACGTAAAGAAAATATAAAACAGAAAATAAGTGATTTAAAGGGCTAAAGAAAATCTCTAAATATTTTTCGAGACTGATGACGCTGAACAGATCAAACCTCAAGACCACACTTCCGGTTTTAGATTAGGAATAAGGCAAGGACTTACTCCAATCAGCCCACTAAGGGAAGGGAACTAGATAGGCTGGTGGACTTAGAATTTTCTACACCGTGCGTTCGTAAATCTGAAGTTCATTCACGAACATCCCGAGGTATGGAACATGGTTTACGTTTATTCAATAGGTCCTGCGTAAACGAATGAAATTGATTAACACGTTTGTTGCGATGCAACCCACCGGTGGGTCACTTAGGTTAGGTTCTGTAATTTTTTCAGATCCTTGTAGTGACTATACGTACAAAGTGAAGTTTTACACCAATCAGGCAATCGCAACAAACGTTAACACGTTGACTCCGAAGTGGTACGTATGTGTACCACTGAGGTTAGGTTCTGTAATTTTTTCAGATCCTTCTAGTGACTATGCGTACAAAGTGAAGATTTACACCAGTCAGGCAATCGGAGGCAACATGTTAAACAATCAAGCTTTGAACTTTGTTTGCTAAAGGAAATGAAGAATGCCAAGATTTTTTGCGAGCATAGCTACTCGAATGCATGAATAGTAGTAATCTATTGATCAAGCTCTATTGCATCTGAGGATTGACGACCCATGCTAGGATCAATGAGCTCAGTCCAATGGACGTTGAAACTTTCTTGGCTGTACAGATGCACAAGACTAATTGTTCATGGTCCACAGCAATTATATTTACACAATGAACAGGGTTTTATATATATTTTGTATACTAGAGTGGGTATTAATGATAAAAACTAGTTTGAAAGATTTATTTCAAGGACCATGAAGTTTAGGTTAGCTTAGTTAACTTTGAGCGCCAACAGTTTACAATTATGAAAGGATCACTAAACATTAACAGCGGAAGGCCTTCTTTAACACGTTGCCTCCGATTGCCTGGTTGGTGTAAAACTTCACTTTGTACGCATAGTCACTAGACGGATCTGAAAAATTACAGAACCTAACCTAAGTGGTACACATACGTACCACTTCGGAGTCAACGTGTTAAGTTTTTCAGCAGTACTGGACTAGTGACCGAAAGTTTTATACACGGTCTAAACAAATGTCAAACTAACTGCTATTGTTACAATTTTCAAGTTTTTGTAACAAACTGTTACCGAAGATCATCAACGATGCAAGTGTTTCCGTCCACCTTTAATTGTATTATTAAAGTAACATAGAAGTAAATAATGAACTGGTAATCAAAAATCTACAATACTAGTAAACTAACACAAACTTTAAATAGAAGCAATGACATCAGTTCAACTACAGAGTAGACAGGTTTCAGAGTGACAATTCACAGATCATTTAAATAATGATATTTCAGGCCAGATTTCTAAACCTTTTTTACAAACTACATAAAATACTAAAAATTCATTTAAAATTAACAACTGCTTCATGGACTTGTGTAACCGATGGGATTAGACAATTAAAAGGCTACTAAAGAATTTTGAGTTATATTCGGAGCTTTGCAACAAAACATACCTGGCTAAAGAAGTGTCCACCGATTCAGATTACTTGCAGAGTGGATCTCCCCCAAGTAACAGCCTGACCCTAAATGTTTTAATATACTTTGAATGAAGAGCTTTGATAATATTGGCTAGAATTTCAAGTAATACAGAGACTACATCAGTTTTGAAGAGCACTTTGCGATACACAATGGAGTTAATTTTATAGAGAGGATAGGTACAGGTAACTATTCTGGTTACGTTAAACACTAATTGAGTGCAGTCGTTAACTTAACAAAGAAAGAAAGAATAGTGCCGAAGACTCCAGGACGTAAGCAGAGCAGCACCTCAATTTACTTTAGACAATTTAAATCATCGATGACTGGAGAATGCAACTGCAGCAAATGTAAGAAATTTACGCAGGAAAGTTTTTGTAAGTTTTCCGGTCAAATTGTCAATCACAGATAATACGAACACGGAGTAGCGTCAGTCATGATCCATTATGAACAGCTCAAATGCCTAGAAAACGTGCTGAAAATAAAATTTTCACCCTAGAGCTCTGCATGGCCACCACCACCTCTTCGTTACTGCACAAATTTGGAAGGACAATTCTCACACAAATTTGGAAGGTGGCCTTTACTCAAAAAGTATTCTACGGTAAAAGATTAACATTTCAAACTTCAAAATACAATGAATTTACAACTCTTTGTAGCTCGGTCACACACATGTCCAGTCCCATTAAATCCTTGGACCACACCATAAAACAGAGAGAGACGAAACTGACGGAGTTTCCTGCTGTGACCCAATTTAATAACTGTAAGGCACCCTTATTGGTCGTACCAGAATTACCTGAAGCAGCATGTGCTCTACCGCTTTGATGGTAAGACAGACTTACATTGAGGTATTGGATCATTTCAAACAAACAGCAAATGCTTTTATTACGAGTCCCCAGTGTCTTCAGCATTTTCCATGTTGCAAAGCAATAGTCTATTTACGGTGTTTATTTCTTAAATCATGTTTCTAATAATAGTATAAAGTTATAATACTTCGATCGCGTCTACCTACTTTCAAATAATAAATTGGGCTATTTTTAAAATTTAACAAAAATATGACCAAATTGCATGGGTTCGTAATTTTCAATCAAAATTAAATATTTAATTATAATTAAAAAGACAAAAAAGTTCAAATATTGAAAGGTGTGAAATGCTCAAAACGAACGATTGGGTTTCGTTCCAGAACTACACTAGAAAATGCAATCATGTTTTTTAGTTTCGTGAAAGACATTAGTATTATAGTATCGCAGGTAGAGTCGTTAATAATGTTTTTTAGTTTGGCAGTGCTCAAGTTCTACTTTTTTTACATTTTAACCGTAAAATATGTCACACTAGTTACTTGATTCTCTCAGGCATTTTTCCCCCGTACAACTATTATAGTTCTAATGTAAGAATTTCCATTTTCATATACGAGTTTCCTTTAACTATAAGAGTTTACTATTGATGCCAGGTGCTCAATAGAATATTAACGATCAAACTGGTTAATTTTATTCCAGATTTTATCGTTGTAACGAATTTTATAAATAAAAAATATCTAGCACCCAGGTTTTCTTTCAATACAGTTTTTTAATTTTCAAGAAGACGCTAAAACTGCCTTAACAACATGCGCATCAATGTATGAAACACTGTAGTTGATAAAAAACATGCATTTATAATTTTGATGTCAGTGAATTTCCGAACTTGACCAAAAAAGCGCTAAAATGAAGTCGAGGATGTGAGGAAGTGTGTGCTTGTTCTAAAGCGACCGTCAGCAGAACCATCAAGCCCTGCTCGAGGTGGAGCATGACGAATAGACTAACTTTAAAAATGTATAAATGAATGAATGAACTCAAAGCTCGTTAAAACATCATTAACAAGTGTATAACTTGTGCCAATAAATCGCTAAAGTGTACCAATAGAGCAGAGAGAGACAAATTGGCGGAGTGTCTAGTACTTCATCAACATTAAACGCAGCACTGGTCTGGCTGCATGCACGTCATTCATGTGTGACTAAATACGTCTGCTCACTGTAATCTACACAAAATTTTTAAATCTATGAATCAAAAACTGAAGCAATTTTCTTCCGTTTGAACCCCATGCAGGAATAGCAATTTCTTCGAGTTACTATCATTATCGTCTTCTCATCAGAATGATTAGCTGAAATGTCGTAATTGAACAAAGCAAGAAGTACCGGCGGTCTAGACGAACCTTTGTTTTTGGTCTCGACAAAACAGTCTGTTAACTAGATCCGGTTCTGAACTGTGTTCCTTACTTGCCCACTTACCAACATGTTAAAAGCACGTTACATTTTTGAGAAATAGTATCATACAGTTTCCAATTTTTTGATGTTAGCTTTGACTATCTTGAACTTTTCTTAATTAACTCTTACGGATATTGTCTTCATTACACCATGAACTCTGAAATTCTCGTATGGTGTAACTTACTCCAAAGATGAACCTTTGAGAAGTGTGTCAGCTTTCAAGACTTGCTTCGTTTTCTTGAAAACCACGAGATTCTCACGAGTCAGGAACGTAATTTATCATCTACGAACAACTACAGCACACTTGAGAGCGCTGACACAATGTCTTTCAGCTGTGAATGCTGCAAGTTCTAGACCCTATAATTATCATTGCCACACTGCCATTAATGTCAAATAATTATCGTCAACAGCTAAGATTGACATTGACTGGTATTTGATCTAACCCTTTTTATCTCTTAATCACACGCTCCAGACACGCAACTCTCCGTTTATTTGTTCAAACATTCGTTTTTGCTCTCAGTTGTGGTGACGAGCCTCGAAACTGAGGTGAGCAAAATACAGCTGAAACTTTTGGAACATCTTTAATGTTTCCTTCTGCTTACAAACATACAGTACGGCTGACCCTCAGTACACGAACTCGCTTGTAACTTATGATCATTTGAAGGGTAGTTCCAAAATTTTGTAATGATTTAATTTGAAGCATGTTTCTCAGATAACGACAAGCTTTCAATATTCAATTACCAACAATAATGTCTGGTAATTTGTGTCTGGTAACAGTGTTTCAAAGCCTCAATTGCAGGTTTATACTTGATTATAGAAATTTGTAGATTGTGATAGAATTATGGAATTATTGTGTTCGAGCGAAATTAATTCAACATGAATCGTGATTTCCCATATATTACAAATTTACCAGAAACAATATTAAATTAAATATTTTCTGCAGGAAAACGTGCAGGAAGTTTAGTTTCATCACTTCTGAAAAAACATTGCACTCAGAACTTCGACCATAAGATTTTCGAGCATTTGCATACCCTCAGATAAAAATTTCTTCTTATATTAAATGAATACTACATTTCGCATCCAGATAGTGATATGTTTTAGAAAATTGCTAGTATTAACGTTGTTAGCTTCACATGTTCTTCTGTTCCCATTACTTTCCGCGGTAGAGCACATTTCTTTCAGAATTGATACTGGCGATGGATTCCTGAATGTTTTCTGTTAAACACTGACATCCTCTGGGCTTGCTTTGTTTTCGATGTTCACAGTAATTCTGTCAGGGACACGAGGAGGAAATGCAGCACTATTGAAGCAAGAGCACAGACAAGTGTCGTCTCATGCGACACACAAGCTATGATACACACGTCACTGTTGAGGAACGCGACATCGTAATGCACAGGGAGACGATCACAAGTTTGTGCAGTTTTATTTCCTTATTGGTCGTGTTTCCTCCACCGTCTGGGATGACTTCCAGCGCTTCTACATTTGAAACGTGTTTAATTTCCCGAGAATAAGGTGAAGGTGCGAATACGGGCGTTTGTTAAGAATTTCGATAAAACAAAGGGGATATGATAGATGTAAAACAGAATTTAAGATGAAAAAGAACTTGTTGTCTTGACTCAAAGAAAACTTTGAATCTTGTTCAGAATCTGTAACTACTCAAAAGTACGACACGCGCTCACTCACATAAACAAGAAGAATGTAGAAATTCTGGGATATTGTGACATGTTGTTCGCTCAAAATCAGAGGGCATAATGAAAAGAGTTTTGAATAATTCACAGCAATACCAAGAATTTCCTAACCCTTCAAAGAATATAAAGCCGTTTTATATTTTCAGGGTCCAGAAAAACGAGGAGATTTGCTCACAGTAGAAAAAATAAAAACGATGTTTAACAATTTTCTGAAACAACTTTTGGGTGTATGTTTATATAGTAATTCATTGGTAAACAATACTCATTTTCCAACTGATTGTACGATTCAGTATAGCCGGATTTTGGCACGAGGTTTCTTATGGATAGGCAAACATTATAGACATACCCTAAAGCTCTGCTAAGTCTTTGGTAAGAATTATAGCTCCTGCTTGTTATATATGAGTTGGGCACCTTCCAGCAGCTGTTTTTGGCGGGCATCGCAAGCAGAAGTAACAAATAACTAAGTTCAACTGATTTGAAACCCGGAGCTTGTTGAAATTAATGGCATGTCTTCTGATATTTACGCATTAAAGTTGTGTTAACGGGAGCAGTTATAACTCAAGACTAACGATGTTAACTGACATAAGTGTACTGGAACTAAATTAGAAAAGCTCAAGACGTACATATTCATGAAGCAAACCATGCTCACCGTTTACAGAAACATTTTTATTCGACACTTGTTGAGTGGGGCGGAATCGAAACTTGATCGCCGACAAGATCATCGGTAGACGAGTTTTTTACCAAAATTACTCGCTAAATTAAAACCTGTGGCTCCTAAGATTTAGTTCTCACCCTTTAACTTTTTAAGCGGCGATCTGGTTGAATGACCTTGAAATTCTTGCTCCCTCCGATGAATTTAAACCGCGGACGTTACGGAGTGAATCAAGCTGCAAGACTGAACAACTTCGTCTAATTTGACTGAAAATTCTCTCGAAAAAGCTAGCTTTCAAATGGAACACTAACCAAGAAGAGTTGGTATCAGAAGCGGCGCTTAACACTGTACCTTGAAGCACCAACAGGTGCAGACTGATAGCAATGTCCCAGCCACCTGAACGCTGTGCTTGTTCTCAGCCTGTGCCTAGGCGCCCGAGCGTATGTCGGGACGTGTAGAAAGTGGTAAGTCTAATTTAGCAAATGTATCCAACGGTTTTCTGTTAAATATTCTCTGGCAAAGGAGGATAGAAAATTTGTGCAAAATAATTGAAGTTTCAAGAAGAAAATGTCTCACTGTTAGTAAAAGATGCTTTATAAAAAGATAAGTGACTCATTATCAGTAAGAGATTCTTATCAGATAAAATAATGGTTAGCCAATATAATATACTTGACCAAGGAGTAACGTCACTCGTCCGTAAAACTTACTTTATTAAATAGACAAGTGACTGGTCAGTGAAGCGTCCTTACCGAAGTGGACTGGGAAAAATTTGATGCTAAACACAGTTTAATCTCACGGCCAATTTCGCAGCTGATGGATAAAGAAAGTTTGCGAAATTTTGCAAGAGAAATTCGCGGAGGAATTTCGCAATAGAACTGACACTTTCTAAAGGAATTTTTATCCTTGGCGTAGGAAAAATGCAGTATTTGCATAGTTATTGAGCGTTTCAGACGGCCGCGAATAAAATTTCAACTGCATCCGTGTAAGTGCAAAAGATATTATTCTAAAATTAGTTGGAGTGATTTTTTCAATTACCCTCTCAGTCAAAAATCATCCAGAGAGAACTGAAAAATAAATAAAGAGGAGCGAAAAACACATCGATGAATGAAATCTTTGTTCTATTTGGGATACAACCGTTCTAAATAATTTATTACGAAAGATGTAATTTTATTGAACTAACTTTTGAACTCTTCCAGCTTGTGTTTTTTAACCTCTACTAGCTTGTCTTGTATGTCTTTGTTAGCAACTTTCTTATGGGCTTCAACTCTTACATGTACCGTGTATCATTAAATGGTACAAACTGAATCTTCTCGTATATTTACTAAGTTATTCATCAAACATGCTTGCACTGCAACTAGTATCACTATTGATACGTACCCAAGCCTAACGAATTCAAAACACGTACTATTTAGTTGTCGGGGGGTATTTTCCTTGTCATGTCAATATTTTTTATCATGTCAATTAAATACATGGAGTTAAGGGTTAAGGCTCTCCCTATAATCGCTATGGTTGGGATGTTTTGTTCAGGATCAGAACAGATACATGTAGCTATGGGGTTTATCAGTTTTCAAGGAATAAATGCAACGCTTGAAAAATATTTATCGAATCATCATTCCTTCCACCCCGAAGGATAAGCTGAAGGAGATCCTTCAGTGTATCGTAGGACTTAGGACTTTCAGACGTATAGGTAGGACTCCTGAGTTTCTCTCAACAAGAGTATACAGATGACGTCTGTCTCGACCAGGGTTGCACAGAGGTGTCTGAGGACCCACAGCAGATTGCCCAGCACTGTCAGCGTGAGTCCGTTGTGGGTTAAATTTTTGAGTGAAATAGGCTTTCTGTTTTATTTTCCCAATCTACTTCTCAGAGATATAGAACATTTGTCAGTAACAATAATAAAAAAGAAATTATAATAAAAAATGATAATAAAGTAATGATAACATTATGATGAAAATAATAATAATAGCAATGAATCATGAATGAGAAGTATGCACTACTACGCGTGTTTGTATCACTTCAGTTAACAAGTGCTCATGCAGTCCCTACTTCCAAAATACACTCATTGCACTAATGAAAGTCAGGCTATCTTTTTACATTGTTTCAGTTCTTTTTCATATTGCTTCCTTTAAGTGCATTGAACATCCTGACTGAAAAATATAATTTCTATTTCGAAATTTAAGTTTGTGTAAGTCGTACGCTAACAGTAATGTTTTATTTCTGACTTTAATCTCAGAATATAAAAGTAATAGACGTTTTGCCATAGAGAAATCGAATTTGTTTTGTGAAATTCACGCGATATCATTGATACATCGATACATATATCATACTTGTATTAGCTAACGCTGTTCAGTGAGACACGAGCGCCTAGAACCAAAATTCCCTTACGTAAATTATGGAACTGATTTCATCCTAACCACCAAGAAATTACGTGAGTCAATAAAAAACCGATACGTAATCAACATTGCTAACATTATTATCTGAACTTTCAAGTCTTTTGATTCTAGAGATCAATTGACTCTTTATTTTAAACCCCTTCAAAACTATTTGTTCTGACCAAGGGATCTGCCAACGAGCATCACGCTTCTAATGCCGAGCGAAGTTGAGGAATGTGAACGCAGAAAATTGAGAAGAATGGATATGCTGACCGCCGATGAAGACGTGAATTGATGTTAATACTATGAGGCGTCTGATCAACAAAGAAAAAAATATCTGACTTGAGACTATGAGAGGTTGAATGGAGAAGAAGAAAAATCTATGACTGGAGACTATGAGAGGTTGAATGGAGAAGAAGAAAAATCTATGACTGGAGACTATGAGAGGTTGAATGGAGACGAAGAAAAATCTATGACTGGAGACTATGAGAGGTTGAATGGAGAAGAAGAAAAATCTATGACTGGAGACTATGAGAGGTTGAATGGAGAAGAAGAAAAATCTATGACTGGAGACTATGAGAGGTTGAATGGAGACGAAGAAAAATCTATGACTGGAGACCATGAGAGGTTGAATGGAGACGAAGAAAAATCAATGACTGGAGACTATGAAAAGTTGAATGGAGAAGAAGAAAAATCTATGACTGGAGACTATGAGAGGTTGAATGGAGAAGAGGAAACATATATAACTGGAGACTATGAGACGTTGAATGGAGAAGAGGAAACATATATAACTGGAGACAATAAGAGAATACTAGTACAGTTTTCTGAATGTAGAAGACTCGTTAGTTAGCATGCGCTGTTAACTGGAAGGGGGGGAACATAGATTTCATAGTACACAATAATTTCAAATCTCTTTTAAGAACTCATTGAACATATACATAGTGTACAAATATGGGAAGAATTTAGCAGAATATTATTGTTCATCTTCACACATTTGAATAATCCTCATGCTAAATAATTCAAAACCTCTTTTTTCAAATATTTTTGTTTTTCAAGCTTTTAATATACAGAGAGCTGTTTCTATAGGCCAGTCCACAAACATGGGCTCACAGCCAGCTCGTCAGTATTCATAGTACGAGCACGAAAAAAATATTCGGGGATATTGGCTGGAAAAGGTTTTATGCTTCGAAAAATCGGAAGAGTGGAGTGGGTGCGAAGGTTAAAGAGGTATAATTATAGGAGGAAGTAAGTAAAGATGGTAGGGGTGAGTCATTGTGGAAGCGTCGAGGAAAGGGAGGGAATAGGAGAAACGACGTGTGTTGAAGAATGTCCTGAAAAAAAGGCTTAGGGAAATGACAATAAGATCTTACACACAATAAAAAGTTTCAAATGATGATAGATTTTCAATACGTTCTTAGTATTTTTGTCAGCCATGAACGGCCATGAAGCATCTCCCGATTTATGAGTTTAGCAATTTTTAAGCAACATTTAAACAGTAGAAAAAAAATATTTTTGAATCAGAAGCCTGCTGAAATTTAGAATCAGAATCAATAACTTATTTTGGAAAACTGAGGAATGTTTTTTCTAAAAATGCAGTGTTTTTGGCCCGAATTTCGTAGATACTGGGGTTAAGGTCCGTGTATTTCAAGCATTGAAGAGCATGGCAGAAGCTACAAAACTTTTATTCACTGAACGATAGAATTTGTATCAGAATAAGAACTGGTGGTAAGACGTGCAGTTCGCTTTTTTTTAAATTGCTGCAACATGGTATACAAGTAATTAAAGTAAGGAAGCCCTGGTAACAACAAACATTTATCCTCAGATTCGTTGTTATCAGAAAAAAAATCCCAGCACCTAAAATGGACCAAGAAAGTAACGCAGCTGTAATTTCTTAGCAGTTCTCTGTTATCAGATAGTACGTAATAAGGATGTGAAATTCTTTGCGAAGCCCAACGCATGATGTAACATTTTGAGTCTCTATTCATCAATTTAAATTACCTGGAAGCAAGTTTACAACTCAAGTTCTATAGCTTTTAAGTTCGTATTTTTGAAAATTCATTAAAGTGTGGGAATTGCTTTTCTACCAAAGAATTTGTGTGTGAGGAGAGACAATATAGCGACACACAAGACTAAGGCAACTACATGTACTACAGAGCGATATAAGCAGTCCATGCTTATACATTTACTAATTAGCTGCCACCTCTCGTAACATTTTGCCTTCAATTCCGACTTAATATCACTAAAAGGAAGTTTCAAAAATACATTTTATAAGAAGGAGGAACAAGCAGCAGGTCTGACAGCATGTGCGATATTGGCGCATAGATTTATTTTACCGCTGTTTATTACTGATCAAGCATGAAAATATTAAAAGGTAACTATTCTTCTCCAAACAAAAAATTCAATTACAATATAGATATTTCTATTCATAGCGTTATATAACCAGGACATACACATAAGTCCTCCATGTCTCCAGCATGTTTTAACATCCTCGTTAACTGGACTCGACATCTTATATAACTTGTACATCTTAGTTTCTTTTCACCTCAGTACAAAATTAGTGAGAAACGATTCGTTTTACCTCTTATATTATTAACTAGTAAAGTGTCACTGGTTGAGTAACTTTTGATGTTCTACAAATTTGGAGGGCAAAGACTCTGTTTTATTAATTTCCAATGTCGGATACTAGACTTTGTGTAAATACAATTACAATATGTTAACATAAATATCGCTTCTGAAATTGTTTCATTACGCTTTTATATTTTCTGACACATTTTATGAAGCTTACATATTAGGAACAAAGATTTTTGAGCTCCTAATTCTAGAATATTGACTTCACTCCTACAGAACTTACTTGATGACGTTGAGTGAGCTTCCTCTTCTTACACAAGTCACATGATTGAAAATCGTTATACTCGTATTATCTCAAATAACTATGCACATACATTGTATGCAAATATCATTGTCGTCACTGAGGTGGAATATCGCAGATGCAAGACTCCTCTGACGAGCTCCAGATGATCTCAGTCCTGCTTGCGTACATACATGCGGCGCTCGTTAGCTGTGGTATCGTGTGCGGAGCCTAATTGTGATCGAGAGACCTATAATGGGCAGCAAATTATATCTCACTTCTGCACGATCTTCTTAGTCGACAGCTACATTCTTCATCAGACCGATTCCATGATAAAAACGTAGCCGGCCGAAGCAAGATGGGTCCGACCAGCAAATCATGGCATAGGAGCACTCTGGCTACGGCACTTGGAAGCTACAAAGATTTTGAGGCTGTCGTCGGCTGGGCAATTTGGACGAAACTTCAGGGTCTGTTTACAGTAGCAGATCGTAACGACTTAGATAAAATTCCAGTATTTATAGATGCGCTTAAACAAACAGAAATTACAACGTACGCTGTCATTAAGTTAACAAGCACCTTGAGCAGCAGCGTCCCGAGGCAACCCCAGCAAACACATATATCCTCCATACACAGCGAGGTCGTGTGTGTTCGTTTGTACAAATAATGCTCAGTACACCAGAAACGCCAATCGTGTTTCATTGTAACAAACTCTTCTTATATACATGGCATTACAATTATGAATAAATTCAATAGCAATTGTGAATGATGTGTGCGTAGTCTGAAAAAAAGCATCTGGAAAGCAGCTCGCAACCACAAGGTCTAAATCTTAATCTCATCAGAGATCTAAATCTACATAAGATTATTTTTATCTACTGTCACATGTGACAAGCTTCTTGTTTCAATTCATTCATTACTTTTCCCCTTTGGTTACAAAAATTACGCTATCATTGATATAATAATGAGAATCTCCTGTGGGGCAAGCGTCCATCCCCAATGAGGTGCTCAGTTTTATCATAGAACTCAAATTTTAATTTAATTTATCCACTTCCTAGCTAATATTCTGGTGCGGCACGATTATTCTATATGCAGGAGTGGCTTCATAAAAAATTAAGTAATTTGATAATGTATTCTAGCTACCAACTAGGGCCTAAAAAGTGGAGCATCTTAACCATACTGGTTTTACATTCGTTATCTGGAACAGAGCGCGCCGCACTTCATGCAGCCCACGTTGTTGCATTCACGGTAATTTATTACTTTTATACAAACAACGATGATAATTCGACGCAACTAACAAGCCTGTGTATGTTATCAATGGTATTGTGTTTGTAAAAAGTAGTGGTTGAAATCAAACAGAACCCCAGAGATCATTAGGACTCGTGTTGAACACCCACGTAATTCTAAAACGTTTGATCAAAAGTACTGACCATTGCACGTAATTAATCTGCACCATTTTTCATATTTTTCGATTCAAATATTTGAAATATATCATTAATTTTTAAAGTTCTGAGTGATGGTAGAATTCGACGTAAAAAAATAGTCTCTGACTATCCACAGGGTGATTTTTAAATATGAGGCCTAAAGGAATCTTTGATAACTCCTATATTATCGAATAGATTTAAAACAAAATGCATTCATGAAATCATGAAAAATACTAGTTTTATTTTGTTTTACTTTTTGAATATGATATTCTTCATGGGCCTCCCTCCTGAGCTCAGACAAAAATCGGCTAATCTGAATGAAACCGTTGAAAATACAAAACAAATTTAGGGGTCGAACCGATACTTCAGTCCCAGCAATTGAAAGTAGGCCATTCTTCAGCTCAGAAAAGTAGGAAGAATTCAGCAATGCATTCATACAAAATTCAGATTTGTCAAAAACTGCAGGAACAAGATTTCGAGCGTCGTGTTTCGTTTTGTGAGTAGATCCTCTAGATGAATGATAATGAACACCCAGATTTGTTGGATGGTTGCTTATATCAGATGAAGCCCATTGAAGCTTAAACGGATGTGTAAACAAGCACAACACTGCTTATTGCATGTGTTGCAACGAGCAGAACATCAGAACACAGCGACATGATTTCACCAGTGCCGTAATAACCAGCACAGCCTGCGTAATCGTGCCTATTTTTGTCTGCTCTCAGGGGGGCGGCACATGAAGGATATTATATTCAAAAAGTAATGAAAGTAAAACTACTATTTCTCACGATTTCATAAATACTTTTTATATATCCATTCAAAAATATAGGCATTATTAAAGATTCTTTTAGGCCCCAAATTTAAAAATTACTCTGTACATATATTTAGTATATAAATATGATGAAGATGAAGTTTTTCAGTTTCTGGCCCAGCAAGATTTTGGTGAGTTCTGATTAATCAGTTGTGCTTTTAAATGTCTGAGGTTGGGGAGATGGTTAAAATAGTAACGTTATTGCCACGAGGGGGGGATCAAAAATTTCAGTAAGCATATCTCATACTGTAATATTTTCAATACCAGGGGAAGCTAAAGTGGTGAAGCCCCGGAATAGCATCGTACTAGAGTGCAGTGGCGGGTGGAAGCAGTTGGTTCATGCCATATTGACCTACAATTTGAACATGAGGCACGTCTCTGCAAAATTTGTCCCTCGGACAAATGATGAACAAAAGGAGTCACGGCTTGCCATATCTGAAGTGTTGCTTGAGACCATTCTTATACTCAATTGTTACTGGTGACGAGTGGTGGGTTTATGGGTATGGCCCAGAAACAAAAGTTCAAAGCTCTCAACGAAAAACAGCTTTATCCCCAATATTCAGAAGACACCTGTCAAAATCACTTGCAAAGGTAACGCTGCTTGTATTATATGATATGGAAGGAATGGTGCACATTGAATTTTATTCCAGTGGCTGCACCGCCAATGTTGTTTTCTACATTGAAGTTCTGAAACGCCTGCGAGCTGTCATTAGATGGAAAAAGTCGGAAAAGTGAAAAAATGGTTTGCTCCTGGATCATAACAATGTGTCCTTTCACACGTCGCTGATTGCACGGCAGTTCGTGGCTGGGAAGAATCTAGCTGCTATTCTGTATGTACCATATTCTCTCAACTTCTAGCTACTCCCGAAGCTGAAAAACAGACATTTTCAGACTCAGGAAATCTGTTTAATTTACCCAGTAGAAATTTAAACGCTGATATAAAAAAGATGTTCAGCACAACGGTTCTTCTACTAATATAGTTTTGCAAGAGATATGAAAAAATTATAAACTGTGAGACTTTGAACCGTAAAGCATTGGAGAAATATGTTCAACAAGTTATCATGGTACAGTAACGATTATTTTGCGTCCACACTCCGTGAGATCCTGATAACTGCATCCTACAACCAGCTGCAAACTAGCGACTTCCACACGAGTTCGTCAGAATTAAATTCAGCTATGCAGGGAATTAATTATGTTGGCCAGATTTTGATGCCTAAGGGGTTTGATATTTAAGTTTATTAAAGGCATGCATTTGTGTCGGCGGGTTGTATTTACTCCACATCTTTACATTGTGTACGTGTACTAAGCATTGTGCACGTGCACTACGTATTGTGTACGTGTACTAAACATTGTACACGTGTACTAAGTATTGTGCACGTGTACTAAGCATTGTGCACGTGTACTAAGCATTGTACACACGTACTAAGCATTGTGCACGTGTACTAAGTATTGTGCACGTGTACTAAGCATTGTGCACATGTACTGAGCATTGTACACACGTACTAAGCATTGTGCACGTGTACTAAGCATTGTGCACGTGTACTAAGCATTGTGCACGTGTACTAAGCATTGTGCACGTGTACTAAGCATTGTGCACGTGTACTAAGCATTGTGTACGCGTACTAAGGCAACTTGAGAAAGTCGTGTCGCCTGCACAGCGGATGCCTACATGAACGGAGTCCTGAAGTCGGCGGAGCATCAGTGCTACGTTCCATATCACCTGAAGTGGTAAATATGAACAAGTAAAATTAAATAAGATGTTCTGAATTGTATTTTTGTGCTCTGTTGAAAGTATTCAGTGCACTATAAGACACGTACGCTGGACGCTCTTAAAGATCACTAGTTAGTCCAAAAAACCCTCTCTGAACTCAAAGCAATAACTCCATACGTACATGTGATGCTTCTAATTTTGTGGCGTAAGAACTTAGTTGGACAACAAATCTTCTTTTTACTTTACAAGCCAAATTTTACACAAAATAATGATGTGGTTCAATAAAGCTCACTTTTTGTAGCTAAATTTTGTACAAATGTGGTTATTTATCAGTACATGAGCTAAAATGGTCAAGTAGAATGTTATCTACTCATATTTTATTTATAGTTTAATTCATTAATTTATTTTTTCTAATTTTTGAAGAATAATAAATCACTTTAAACAACATAGCTCTACAGACTAGTCGAAAGTAAATAGACATTAACTGAAATCTATTTCTCCATAGTGGAGTGTCATAGAAACATCATTTTTATTACTTTAGCTAAGACATTGCTTAAGACTTGGTCAATGACGCTTAGGCCATATTGATGACCTGTTCCTTCACTAACATAGAACAGAACTATTAACACGGACCGTGAGACGCGTTAATGCAACAGCCGAAACTTTTTTATTTTGACGAATCATAATTACTTTGAAAGAGGAACTTATGCACGCACTCATATGTATGTTAGCTCACATGATGTGCTAGACATGCACTTTGAAACTGCTACTTTATTGGAACAGTATGTTGACTTTCACCACGTTTTGTTATGCTGCAATAACCATTTTCTCTCTACATCCTATGCCAGTAGGTGTCTAATGTAGCTTCAGTATTATTTTCTTGTGAGGTGTCTAATGTAGCTTCAGTATTATTTTCTTGTCAGGTATCTAATGTAGCTTCAGTATTATTTTCTTGTGAGGTGTCTAATGTAGCTTTAGTATTATTTTCTTGTGAGGTGTCTAATGTAGCTTTAGTATTATTTTCTTGTGAGGTGTCTAATGTAGCTTCAGTATTATTTTCTTGTGAGGTGTCTAATGTAGCTTCAGTATTATTTTCTTGTGAGGTGTCTAATGTAGCTTTAGTATTATTTTCTTGTGAGGTGTCTAATGTAGCTTCAGTATTATTTTCTTGTCAGGTATCTAATGTAGCTTCAGTATTATTTTCTTGTGAGGTGTCTAATGTAGCTTTAGTATTATTTTCTTGTGAGGTGTCTAATGTAGCTTCAGTATTATTTTCTTGTGAGGTGTCTAATGTAGCTTCAGTATTATTTTCTTGTGAGGTGTCTAATGTAGCTTTAGTATTATTTTCTTGCACATTTTTGAGCGTAATGACGATGTTTGTAACATAGTAACATCACATTGTACAGCTGGACTTTGTTTTCAGTCAAATTATTAGGAAGTGTTTGATAATTTTAGCATGTTATGAACTTCAATAATATTGCAAGGTCGAGAAAATTGGAAAAAAATCCTAGGTAAACTGATATTAATCATTCTGCATGACCTATTATTGATAATCCTAGGCAAACTAACTTCAATAATTTTAGATAAACGATTACTAATTAACACAATTATCTGTGAGTTCTAAAAAAAACAGAACTGAGACTCAAATCTTAATTTGCTGGACAGGCTATGTTGGAACGTAAGCAAGGTTTTAAGAACCAGTTGAAAACTGCAACCGTTTCCATGTCGTACTTAAATACGAATTAATACAAAAGTAAAACCTTGAAACTCTTGGATATTTCCTCATTGTCACTTCGTTGAAGATCATCATTTTCTAACTAAAAGTTTCCATGGAAAAAGAACGAATTCGTTGCTCCATAATTCACACCCTCTCAATGAGAGCTGTTCATCTCTACCTACCTCAAATTTCCCATCATTTCTGGTGCATTGACTTGAGCTATTACACTTTTTTCTCGTGCAGGTGATGTGTGAGTCTCAAGCATGACTACGTTATCAATTCAATCTTGATGATGGCTCCTTTCGTCCTGACGAAGACTTACGATTTGTACTCAGAAAGCAGGGCTTGTCCTGCTCAGAGATCATCTCTCAAATGGTAAGTGCACAAATTTCAAGGGCCAAGTTTTGGCTACGTTTAAAATTATTCACTTGTAGGGCGATGATAGTCTAGTTCTGAGAAGACTTTCGGCATAGCGTTCTGCTTGGGTTAAGCTAGCAACTTTCAAACTTGGTTCACTCTGCAGGCCCCTGCAAAATTAGCCAATGTTGAGGTCAATGTGCCCGTGCAGCTTCTTTACTTTTAGTATATAGATTTAATGCTTCACGACGAGCTCAATTTGTTGTATGATATGCGAGTAGCAGCTTTGGGCTGATTATTTGGCCATGACTGTAAATCACGTAATCGAGAGTTCAGTGTTAGTGCGTGTTGCACATAAAACTGTTCATGTTACGAAATTATTGACCAATTTCATACGTGTTTCACAACAGCGTCAATGAGATTAGTTATAGATTCCTTTTCCACAGTATTACTGTACCAAACACAGTAACACTGTCTCACGCTTGAAATATAGTAGATAATTATAATATATCAAAGAATTTTCTTTCACTCATGTCCGATGGAAAGAAAAACACAAAGACATGGTACATAATTACGTGGCCACGGAAGTATAAGAAACTAATATCAATTCTAAATAAATTAATAATATTAATCAACGTTAAACAAATATTATGAAGCCTCGATGAACAAATATTGATAAACCCTAGGTAAACAAACACTCTCTGTGTAATCTAATATTATTCCTATGTATTTTGATGTTATTAATCCTCGGTAAACAAATATTGATATTTTAAAGTGTACAAATTTCATCAAACCTTGGTAAACTACACCAGCTACTCCCTCTTAAAGTAGTCCAACAAGAATAAAAAATTGTGCGGTTTACTTTTGCATGAGCCATGCCCAGCAAACCTTCCAACTGCATGCATTAGCGCCATGACTTCGTACGTGACGAGGATGCGAGAAGGACTTTGTTTTATGTTACTCCTAGAATGTGCTCATTTGATATACAGAATAAAAAACATACACTGACGCAGCGTGTTTACCTTAACTCCGGTAACTGCATTGTGTATGTTTTGAATTTGGTCGGCATGTATACGTCTTAATAATGATACTAGCTGCAGTACAGATATTTGTGATGAAAAACTTAGTAATTATACGCAACAATTAAGTTTGTATCATTTATGATACACGGTGCATTTAAGAGTTAACTCTTTGAGTACTGCAAGACACTTCAGTCCTGGCTCATTTTTTTCTGTCATTATACTGTTGAAGTATATTTCCTTAGCTACGGACTCGGGTGTCGTGTTTCTGAAACTCCCATTAAAATTAATCTCTAAAACTTTTGGGCACTTGTATCTTGGTGTAAACTGCGCAGTTGACAACGTTTTAATAAAGCTTGGTAAACTAGTTTAGATCGGTTCAGAACTTAAAGGGTTCAGAATGCTTTCTACAGAAAAAATTTCACTGCAGTAAGGCTTACTCTTTGAATTATAAAGTAATCTTTACAAGCAGTTTAGTGTTACTCCGTCGTATGGTCGTTACAATGTTGTTGTGTGTCTAATTACTGTAAAACTTGGTCCAAAAAAAGTCTATTCCAATTTTCAGGTTTGAATTGAAATGTCATTGGGTTTACATAAATAGCGTCAAATTCATTGTAAGATAAAACAAACTTTTAAGGTTTTTATCACTACAATCAACACTAAGGAATATCATCAGTAATAGGACGGGTAAATCAAGGAGACAATAATTGAAGGGAATGCTTGCTGTAGGGTATGCATAAACTTCATTGATCGGTACGAAGCACCAGCCCACTCTCATAAATATAATCGGTGCTTATTTTTATCAGAGAATAAATAAAGCTTCATGGGTACAAACAACAACCGTATCAAAATTTTAAATATAGGTTATTCACACGAATCTGCACGCATCAGCCCCAGAGACCTGTGTGCACGTTTTCTAGCTCAGCTTCACTCGAAAGTGTGTTTGGAGATCTCAGTATCCATGATAGACTTTCCTCTAGTAACCAAGCGGTTGATCACAAGTTCGTGTTCTACTGATCCCACTTGCGTTTTGTGTGGAGCTTGCACACAAACATCTGGCAACTGGAATTTCACATACGGTGATGCGGACAGCCAGAGACTTGATTTCCTTCAAGACGTTTTGTTCCCAAGACACGCAGACTGTGACGGACACTAACTTCAATATGATAATAGCACTTCACGCCAAGCACAGGCTGGAGAAGTTTATAAATGAGATACACTCGGTATGCGCCTATTTATATAATTTAGATAATAACGAGACACAAAATTTACATTCCACTATCTAATACTAAGAATGAGCGTCGTGTATTTATATATTTATGTATTTACATATTTATTTATTTATTTATTTATATGTATCGTGTCACTTTCAAAAAAATTAGAGAGATCCAAAGCCTTATATACTCGAGTCCGTATCGTGGATACCGAGTTCGGCGGGGTATTGCCCTATGATTCGGGTACATTGTACCCGAAGATGACACGAATTGCAGAGTCAATTGCAGCAGTGGAAAACTAAGTGTCTTAGTTTTCACTAAGAATGTCGTCATTAAAGAACTACTCAATTAAAACATTTGTCCATTGTAAATATATATAAAATTAAATATATTGCATTGCGTTCTTATATGTAATTTTATTTATCTTTCCAACAGTATTTACCATCAGTTTTGATGGCACAGGTATTATCACAAAATCTCTGCCGTCATTTTTGACGGCTGGGTATATTAGTAGTATAATACTCAACTTGCTTGCTTGGTCTGTCTCTCTGTCACGCTCTTAAGGATTTAGATTGGAGGAAATTCAGTGGGGTATACATACATGTATTGTAAGCATTGTATTGTGGATACCAAAGACACAGTCCTCAGTGTGGAAACTCCTTCAGTATAGAAACTTCTTTACAAAGCCCGCGAACACTGGCAAATAAAATAAATAATTCAGTAAAAAACACGTCAATTTTTACGTGTGGTTCTACTGGTATATAATAGACAGTATATCTCCATCTCTCTATCTTTCCATCTGTGTGCGTTCGTCCCACCTCTTCCTATCTATTACTGAAGAAAAATTATTGAACTGAAATCAGAACGGGTATGAATGTATTATAAGCATTGTAATATGGATAACAAAAGAGTGGGATTACTATAAAATACGTCATTTTTCCGTCAGTAGTTTTCATCTCTTACACGGCAATATTATCAGTAGATAAGATACAGAATGGAAGTCCTGTATATATTAATGAAAAGTATCCATTTAAAACACAATAGTTCGTCGTATAACATTAATACATTTCACTTTATAATAATTTCAAATTAGTCAAATTTAAATCATGGAATTTCCACGGGAACTGTCTAGTTCTTTAATAAAACGAACTTTCAACACTTTGGCTTGCTCTCAATTTTTTAGAGCTTCTGCAGTTTTTGTATGCAAACCTTTAACTTTCTGTGTTATTCACTTCACCTTTACTATAGAGTCTATGTTCATTTTCAAAACTATTTCTACAATGCACGTAATCGTATAAGAAAAACTGGCATGAAAGAAATTTGCTTAACATACTTAAAAGAATTAAAATAAATTAGTCATTTTTTATTGGATTACACAATTACAAAACAATCGTTCACTTGTCGATGACTACAACCGCGTAATTATAATTTTCTATAGTTGCATTTACGATCTCAGCTTTGGAATGTCTTTCAATCAATCCATCACAAATTTCAGTGCTTCAACATGAATGCTTACAATTTTCAGTCTAATTGGATAACCATTTCAGGTTCTCCAATTAAAATATTACATACTCTGTAAAAAAATTTTTATGGAGTAACATGGTTCTCAACTGATCTTGATTATAATAATACTGTGTCAGTTAATCAAGAGCGGAATCTAATTTTAGATCCCTACAACCCCAGAAAACTCGCCGATTCACTATCATGTGCAAATAAATTCCTGTTATAGAAGCAAGGATATTTAGCACTTTTATTAGTATATCCTTCAGTGGCACTTCTAATTTAAAACAAATTTAGCTTAGAAAAGCAATGTTATCTACATACTCGGTTCATTTTCGAGGAGGTGTAATGCTTGTTATGAATACAAGTATGTAGCCTTAGAAAGGCATAGCTAGAAGTCCGTCACCCAGAATGAGTGTTGTCACTGAGAAGAGAATATAGAAAGCGGTCGTTGAAGTCTCCTTTGGTATGACACTTGAGAAACCGGTTAGCGTCGCACTTATAACCATGGCTCAGACCTCCGTGCATTCTGTTTGCTTTGGCTAAAGGAGTCCAGACACAAAGCAAGGGGAGTTTGCAATGCAATTCATGCAAGTCCAACTACAATGCCCGGCAACTGATCCATGGGAGCGCCTCGGCAACGCAGAGATTCCTTGATAAAAAATTCGAATAATTGCGAGCGTATGTATTATGTACAGAGTAAAATTTGTATTATATGCAGAGTAAGATATTTATTACATACAGAGTAAAATACGTAATATATGCCTAGTAAATGCAATACTAATACTTAGTAAATGCAGAGTAAAATATGCATTGCATGCAGAGTAAAATATCCATTACATACACAGTACAATATGTTCATTGGTATGACGTAGGGTATATTCTTAGTTACATAACAAAATCCTACCCTGTACACAACATAGTTTGTCACAGTCAGTTAAGCTCGTTCAGTAAAGTTCTTTCCAAGTAAACGACGTAGAGCAACTGCGTTTCAACATTCAGTAGAAACAATAAAAAATACTTGTTAGGTTCATGATGATACATACATAGCTTAATACAAACGTTTGAACTAGCAAAGTTGAAGTAATATTGTAAACTAATACTACAAACTTAAATTCGCTTTGTAAATAGAAACGTGAGTTTATTCTAACTTTTTACCTGTGGATGAAGTACAAATATTCGACACAAGGTCTGTCTGCTGTACATAAGGTATGATTACAACGAGCCTAGCTGTCCTATATATGTGTTGTTGCTACAAACCATTCAAGTTACGAAACATGGCAGAAAATTGTAGTTAAATTTACTACATTGAGTGCAGCTAAAGCTGAAGGCATGTGTTGTAATAAATGAAAATTATTTTTCCCGCTTCAATGAGTTTTTCGTTGGACTATATGAGTGCTATAAAAGATTACAGCATTTCGATAATATTGAAAGCTTCTTTCAAAAAAATTGTAGTAATTTTAAAAAATTGAACATTATCTTTCAATATGATGACTTCTATCACTTTGTTTCGTCTCAACAGTCAAAATTATGCTAAATATTTTCGACAACAATATTGACATGAGAAATATTCATATCAGATTTACACGTGAACCATTGTCTCAAAGAGTACATCTACTCGAATGGAGTCTCGAATGAAATGGCAGGTGACGGCCGCTGCCAATAATAAAACACGAGCGATTCTCAGAAGATTCTCGCTCGGCAAGTCCACTTTTTTAACGTCATTCGCTTTCGAAAATTTTTCTAGATCTGGTGCGAAAATTACTGCAATTACAATCATGATCTCACCATAAGGATCTTGATAAAGTTCGATAAAAATTGAAAAGTAGGCAAAACACACGACACTCTTTCTTGATATTTGGAGTCTCTGCTGCCCTACGGACTGTAAAGCAAATCATAAACCTGCAGAGGTTGTGATGCGAGCATAAATCTTGTAAGAAACGACCTAAATTTTAAATAAAGCTTCTAGATATTAATTCATCATCTTGTGACGCAATGTCCATTTAATCGTCGACGGCAATAGTATTCCTACCTATCCTGTAGCGTGGATTTTCTAAGCACTGTTTAATATATTCGTACAGAAGAAGCATTATACACGGCGCAACTTTGATTGTTCACCAGAGCACGTAGCGACGAGTGCTCCTCGGTACCATACTTGGAGGTGGGCAGTCCAGCATTCGCTGCAATGAGTTACTTCCAAAGCCCCTAATGATTTCTGTAACCTGTGCTTGAAAATGCCAACTTTATGAAACTTGGTGACCCTGAACAAATATCAAACGAATGCATTTGATTTTGCTTTGAAGAATGATACCACTATCCGTTAAGATTGAGGTCAGAATAAATATATGTTGTATGTCGTCACGGTGGTAGCTCTACAAACTTATGACTCAGTTTCTGATTCCCTACAGTAACTTTGAGCTATCCAGCAACTTGTAGCGACGCTAGTCCAATGTTTTTCCCCAAGTTGACATATACTGAATACATTTCTCTTGTAAGCGAAAGATAATACTGCTGCATTCATAATCGATGTTTTTAAAGGGAAAAATTTAAGTAATTGAGCTGGAATACTTAAACAGTGCCTCTCATAATAGAGAACATCGATTTTTCCTCGACATTTTGTGTAAGACTCTTCAAGAAAAGGTTTATGAGGTTGCAATTATAACAACCCTGCTATGGACACTAATGCTTGTGAACCCAATACAGATCATATGGATACAAGTATTCACAACTAAATCTAAATGAATTAGAACGTGTTTAACTGCATTAAATCTTGTTTAGTAGTAGTTAAGCTACTGCAGAATTAACGAAATTTTGAAATCCCGCCCAACTGCAGCGGGCCTCTTGGTTGTCCGTTGTTGTCACGCGAAAGTTGCGGCAAATTCCCACGCAGCACAACATGATAATTGAGCCAATAAATATTTATCAAAGTATTTAAAGCATTTTCAATAACCTGTTGTTTCATTTAGAGGTAATATTATTAGTCCCTCATGGTTTTTTAATTAGACTACAGTGTTTGGAAATCTTGAAGTTGAAACTATTATTGTTGGGTGAATGTGAGAACAGAAGGAGTAATTTACTAGGTCCTCAACCGGTATGTTTTCGATTTTCAGGACGCATACACGTAGAAGCACAACGCTCATAAAACGTTTTTTCTATAACACTCGGCAGAACTTTTGCACGTTATTACCCGCATTAATGTGGGTAATCGACAGCACTTTGTTTTATTGTGCTTGGTCGACTGGTGAGCGAGTCTGCTTTCGAGCGGGAAGATCGGGTTCGAATCCCGCTGCCGACATGGTTGACGTGGCTAGAAATACGGCATGGGACTTGGGTAAACAACCGAATAGTTATCGAAGTAATTATCCGACCTAAGAATGGGCCAGAAGGTTCGTTCCTATAGCCTCATTCTATTCTATTCTATTCTTATACGTACATCTGGCAGCTACAACTGATAACACCACCACACATTTGCTTTAGTATTCCAAGACTGAAAATTTGAAACTTTTCGCAATTTGATCAAAAAATGCACTTTGATTTTGTTAGAACGCTAATACGGCTGTAAAAAAATTTTGCATCAAATTGAACTTCACGTTAGGCATTAAACCATAAATACTTTTTAATCTGCATTACAGTTCTCAGTGTGTGGCCTGTGGACGTAGCCTAATGTACACAGACTTTAACGAGAAATTAAGGCTTCATAAATTTTAGTCCAAAATATTATTCAAAGGAATGAAATTCCTGTAGTTCCTAGGATAGCAATAGGTATATATAACTAATGAGGTCCATACCAGCAGCAGCCAATCAATAGATTACGAGCACATTTTCTTCGTGAATGCAAATCGCATCAAGAAGACTAGGCTTTAAATAAAAATGCAGTTCGGTCGACCGCGATCCACTGCAGACAATGATGTCTCATACAATTGTGTGTTCAGTTATACAGTTCAAATTATATTCATTTCTTTAATATCATATTACATTTTGTACAGTAGAATGCAATAAAGTGCGAGAAGAATGCAATCGACCATTTCTCAAAGGTTTTTTAGTTTTAATGATTTTTAGACCCATTGAACTGATTGTGGGTTAGTCGAACTTTAAATAGGGTACTGATGTTCAGGTCTTTATACGTACAAAAATGTGACAGTGGACCGTTTTAAGCTCAGTTTATTACGTTAGTAGAAGCCTTTGTTGAGGCTTTAACATCGTTAGGGCTAATTAAAATTTATTTTAACTTTATTATGACACTTTTAGTGTTTTGCGTCTCACTCTAATTTGATGGTTGGTGCAGCTACAGCAGGAGCAACTGTACCGGAGAAGAACGTCATCGTTTAGCAAATTACTGCATTACTTTCTGGCAACTAATGAACACTTAAAAGCAGCATAAAAATGAATTCAAATGCGAAAGAGATTCTGCATAAATATTTTCTCAGTGAAGGAAACATTGTCATGAGACTGTCATCGTGAAGAACGCTTGGGTAATTTATTTTACGATTGCATGCTCAAGAATCTCTTCGAACAAAGCACTTGAGAGCTCCAAACAAGAGCGAGAGCTAATAGAAACATCAAAACAAATTGGTGACAATTACATCTATTTACAAGTCTGTGCAGAAAATATTGGCCCAGCAGAAATAAAGTGAATACAACTCACCTAGAGAAAATTAAGACCTGGCCACTCAACCATCCAGTTCTTGCATTACAGCCGAGAGTTGTTATTTCTTTTGCTTTAGAATAACAATAATTTGAGGATGCTTCAAATCCTCACATCTACAATAGTGTTGGCTAACCATTCTATTCTCATGGCACCATTTAAAATTTACTCTTAGAGAAGCCAACCATTTTCGTGCGAAATTAATGAACGTACGAAAATTACCACATATATTTATTCAAATATCAATTATTCCTTCACAGTTTAGTCCATGCGATAGCAACAATAAATTTATTAGCTATCAAAAAATTCTATCAAAAGAATACTACTGAAATGAGACTAAAACTTCTATGAATTTACGTTCCCCAGGTCACCCGATGGATGTCTAAGAATCTAACCGAAACCATAAAATTTGTGTTCAATTTCTGAAAATTTTAAGGAACGACTGATAGTTTCACGGTAGCAACAATTTAGTATCAAGTAAAAGTACGATACTTGGAACACTTTCATTTCATTTTCTCCTAATGACCATCAGAGGGAAAATCAGTTGTAGGGCAATAAATTTTCAACATGCATGTCCCTAAAATTTTCTAATCTGAAACATCCTGAAAGATGTGGAACATTCATTTTAGAGTTATAGACTCTCAAATGTCCAAAGTACCATCTTGTGTGGAAACAGGAGAAAAAACTCAAGTTTTTGGAAAACTGGTGTTTCCGGTTAACCCTGGTCCTCTCACTCCAGTAAGGTAGATTAGATGGGCTCGTTGAAGCCGGAGTAATGGTTCAATAACTCTTACACACGATATCCTTTGTTAAGAACCCTTAGCGTTAATGGGTGAGCGTTGCTTGCACAGCAGAGATCCCACACGAGATACACGTACGAGCTACAAGCGTTAAGAGCTTCAGAGCTCGCGCACTTACAAAACTTGTCGTAAAACCGGCAGCCAAGACGAGGCCGAACACAATTCTGCACGACTATATGAAACGCCATAATGGAACTTTGTTTCAATTTGCTGCTCAAGATTCACATTTTGCCTTAAATTACCTTTTGAGGTATGCAGTGGAAACAGTAAAAAAGTTAAATAGATATAATTCTTAGTATTGTACAAGCACAATTTATGGTAGAAGAATTTTAAAGTTTCTAATCCTGACCCTCAAGGAATCATCTCAATTTCAATGTACTGTAGGTGAACTTGAGTTCAGACGACATTGGGAGACTGAGATGCATAATTATAGATGAAACATTTAGAAGAACAACATGAAATCAAACTATAAATTATTAAAATCATTCCAAACACATCATTTTTTGTGATGAGTTTGATCGTTCAAAACCTATCGTTGGTAGGCATAAGAATAGTACGCAGCATCGGGCAGTTTCTTGCCCTTTTTAACTCAGGTGAAGATCAAATGAATGTGAGTCCTCAGAAAAAAGTGTTTCATGAAGTGTAACTATGTTTCTTCCTACTGTAATAAGACAAAAGTTGATTTATAACTTGGTGAGGTCATGAGTGAGCATCTACGAATATCTTAAGCCAGAGTATTTCCAGGCCCCAGGTATAATAAGTAGTAGCATCTCCACTGTTATCTTAATCCTTTAATGCTCTGTAATCTCTGATAAGGGACGTATGTAACCTCACTTGTCTTAAATCCATCTAAATTGCAAATTTCTGAGATCCAAGAAGGACTCAATTGTTCACATAGTGGAATTCAAATGGAGTGTTTTATTTTTGTATCTCTAAACTGAATTAGGGTAGAGATCAATGTTGTAGAGACCTAAAGTTGTAGGTGACACTTGCTGAAGGCCGTAACTATACCAGAGTGTACACTGGCAGAAGGGAATAACTTGGTTTACTAAAAGATTTATTTAGCTGTAACTTGGTAAAAGCCGTCCAATTTAGCTATACAATTTGCCGAGTCGTCTAACGAGACCTAGCTAATATTTAACTAGTGGAACAAAAACTGCTCAGTAAATTAAATTTGAGTGTTTAACTACTGCTCCGTTTGCGAAGCACACCCCTATTTCTGCTCCCACCACTGTTTTTTTTTTGCTTAAAATTGTTTAAAAATGGAGGTTGCTATAGCAAAATTGCGCAGCAACTGGTACCTTAGCTAGACTTTTAGTTAGGCCTTACCACTTAATGGAGTTAAAATTTGATGATATCCATTCCTTACCGTCATGTTATTTCACTGAAAGTGATGTCGCAATTCTCTATTTGGAATATCTTACCTCACCCATCTCGCTTCACTTAGAGTGTTCTCGTTATTATACACTTGACATATCTTGCGTGTGCGATAACAAGCTTGTCAGCTTGCTTTAGAATTCACAGTGCACGCACCTGAACAAGAGAACATACGCTGTTGCGGGATGTCCTGTCGGTTCTACTGCTTTCGAAACATCGCCTCGGGCGCAGCTGAGCTGGTCTTGAAGGAAATTCCTCCTTGGACTCCTCCTTTGATTTAATGTAAAAAAAAACTATTCCCCTTCTCTTGCAAAATTATATAGACTCAGAGGTAACTGGCTCGAAAAATCCATAAAAATGTTTTACTATTTTACCAAAGTTTTTTGTCAATTGCATGTATTCATAAATTGCTCAGAAGATACAGCATACATGAAGCTGGCGGTTGTCTGAGTTAAGAAAAACATCTTTTCTTCTCTAGGTTTAGGAATGGATTTCGATGTCATATATGAGATGGGAGATGTAATTTACAAGTGCATGTTTTTTCCAAGTCACTACACAAACTGAGAGATCTCTTAGTATTTCTTCGTAAAAATTGTAGCATCTCATTTCGACCGCTCAGTCAAAATCTATTTCCGAGGCGTAATTAATTACAAACAACTTTTAGTGTAATACCTTCTCGTCGAACACCTACAGATTCGTAGAATTCTGGATACCACAAACAAAGCGACACAGAAGTTGGAACAGCGTGGACCTAACAAAAGACTTTGTTCTGCCTTCCCTTTGTAATGTAAGCCTCAAAGTTGGCTTTTTTGTGAACCAGGACTTCTAGGTAACTCTCGAGCTTTAGTTAGGACAGGAATACCATCGTAAAATCTGAGGAAACGTAAATTGCGACGTAAAAATAACGAAAATAATTCAACTAAAGATCGTGATATAATGAAACCGAATCGAAGCGCAGCAAAATTACTGTTCAGTATTCATGCACACAGGATTTCCACTCACATGGATCCTTCCCCGTTCGCTCTTCAAGCAGAGGCATGAATACTGGGAAGAAAAAGATAAAAGCGATGAAAAGAATAGGTTATTGAGGTAGCATTTTTTATTTGAGAACAGTAATCATGCAAGGGTAGTCGTACTAATTGTGCCTTTTTGATAAAAAATATCGAGTATAGGGCTTTCTGTCAAGTATAGCTCTTCTACAGGTGCATCATGTATAGCTCTTCTATACGTGTGGCAAGTATAGTTCTTTTATATGCGTGTCAAGTATACCTCTCCCATGCGTGTGACAAGTACATATATCTCTTTTCTTGCGAAGTGAGTATGCAGGGGCACACAATGATAGACATAACTACGGTTATGACGAGATAATTACTAATAATATTAAAATAACATTTATATGGGTTATTAACACACGATCCTGAATGATCATCGAGCGTCTTTCACATATTTTTTTCTTACTAACGTATGTCCTTTAATTTTCCTCTGAAAACAGTGTCTAGCCACTGCATACATCCGTGTATTTATTGTGGAAAGCTTCGCATTCCCCTGGGGCTCGAAATGAGAGCAATGCTTCCAAAGCTAAAGCTCTCCAGGATGCTGCACTGACTGCAGTTGTCACACACATCCTATTGAAGGGGACGCTCGGCAAGTGCGTAAAGAAGAACATAAAGATTACGGCCAGATGAGAAAGTGGTTCTTGATCGAGACACTATATGTCTTCATTCGAATTTGGTGCTATTAAATAGCTTTCTCTTTGTTTCTGTGGTTTACGGGCCAAGAAAATACCTGTGAGCTGCTGGTCATCGTGGTGATTAATTCGCAGGAAAGAAGAACATAATTCGTTTGCTTTAAGAACGATAGCCTTCGCTATGAGGCAAAAAACGGAGCTTTGAAAACAATGAAATCATTTAATACTCTTCAACGTCATGATTTGAGATGGATTGGTGTCGTCAAATCAGTTTATGTCATATTTAAAACGTACGAATAAGAATGAAATATTTACGATGGGAATTATAATTTGCATTTATATTATGACTTGCACGAAAGTCTTGCTCAATCAAGCACCAAAATTCCCCACAATGACTGTTAAATGGGATTCACAATATCAATGCGTCAGAGAATAATAAAAGATGCACGTTTCTGACCGACAGTTCAGTCAGCAGAGTATTCTTATTTTGAGTTCTTAAAGTCAATGACGACCTCTATTTTCTTATTGTAATTCTTTTTAAGCACCTCTAAATATTTTGACGTACCAACAAGCGTAGGATTTAGTTATGAAAGACATACATAAAGCTAGGCACGTGGGCCTTACAAACTCGTTTTCACGCTTCACAGGAGGTTAATGCAAAGCATTAAGATCTTATGCAATCGAAGAGAATTACAGCACATACGGATTATAGTTGCACTTTTACTGTCGTTCCATGAAAAATTTTCAGCTCGAAATTGATTACCTCTGTAAATTTGAGCTGTTTTTGATAAGCTAGAGTAAGGGAAAGATATATGTGTAAACACGTCATCGTTGAAGACCACTATAACATTTTTAGGCCATGTGAAGAGAACATACTTGTATACTTCGATGAGATAAAGCGTATACGTAATGCAAGTATAGTGTGTGCACGAACCTCCAGCTATCACTTCGTGATCCTGTAAGAAATGGAATACAGAATAAAATACGTGAAGGTTCAGTTCATCAAAAAACTAGGTATTAAAATTTATATATAATATAATTATATAATTCTTATATGTAAATGAGGCTCTCAGTATGAGTATTTGGTAAGTAATATCGTCTTCCTTATGCACAAGAACGTTTCTCAAAGCGCTTGCCAGTATATAGTAGTAGATTTGTGTTTGAAACCTCAAACATTAAAATTCTTGAACGTAACGGATCGCTTTTGTGACTAATTAACCACACTAAAACACCTCTACTACTCGGTAACACACGCCCTGTGTAGGACAACTCTACTTGTGCCACCAACTCCAAATATTGAAAGCTTTTTCCATCCCAGCGTTGGAGGAATGAGTCTTGCCTCGACCCAAAGCAGAATAATTGCATGCATTACAACGTCGTTTGGTTAACAGCGACTCTATGGCTTCCCTCATGCCAAGCAGACTCTCCTGCAACTGTAAGGTAATATAAACAGGGTCTCGAGGTCTGCAGTGACACTTCAACAAATTTGTTTCTCCTTACCGAGAAACACACCACTTTTCCCAGCTAAAGCTCGTTAATTACGAGCAATAATTATGGTATAATTAGGGAGGAAACGGCGCGTTTTGCTCCCGTACAAAACGTAGCGCACACACACGCTGCGTGCTGGGCTGTGCAGTGGTAAGTAGGAATATTTTAAGATTTTAATTGGACAAGCAATGTTACGGGGAGTGACCTCGACCGGTAGGGTGCGACAGCGGCAAGCACCACCACTTTTTAGGATGCAGTAGCGGTCCTGCACTCGTTAAAGAGAAGTGAATACGATAAGACATCGCCTTTTTATGTTCCAAAGAGACCTTCTTACCATTTTGTCAAGCGTTTGCTACTTGTTTAGGTTAGACAACCGCTGTGATGAAAATGTCTAAGCTGTGTATGGAAGTTATTTACGATATATTTAGCTTATTTACTGCATGAATCAAAGAAGCCGACTTAAGACATCTGATTTACAGACAAAAAAACATGAGGGTGAGGATGGACTGCAGCACATACTTCTTTCTTATGGCTTTTGGCTGCAATATTTTCTGGAAATATATTTGTTTACTGCGTGACAACCCTTTAGGCATAAAATGTTCAATCAATAACCAAAATGTTACTTACATAGAAAATGAATGACGGGCACACGTTCTGTGTGTTATTTTTGGGAAACAAAGTCACATACTTGTATTTGCTTGAAGACACACTTTAAATTCTGCAATTTAAAAGACATTGTCTCATCCAAGTGCCCCGACAACAGTAATAAATGGAAGAGATTTCTTAAATCTTTCTTAAATTTATTTATTTATTCACTAATCGTAAAGTAGTTGTTGGTTTTTGTTTAGCGTTCAATGTTTTATAGCACACAACTATTTCTTCAAAACAAGGTAGTAATTTTTAAGATTTACATAACAAAAACTTTATCAGGTCACGGAACAATAATACAGTGTGATCGAAAGCTGCATACTGACAGTACATTAAACTTGACAGATGTTACGCAAAAAATTGTGTAATGTTATTTCGTAACACCAATAGCACACCATCTATAATGCAGCCAACGCTTAATATTTTCCCATACAACTAATTTTCCCCTGACTCCCTGTTTTCATAAAACATGCACGAACTGCAACTTTTCTCTTTGTTTCTCTGCTTTCTTTGGATGCGGTCTGTTGAGCTATATTCATTCTAATAGAAACTTTATTGTTAAACAGAACTGCTTATAAACAACATCATTGTAGCCATGATACTCCAGAAAGAGCCCAAAACTGCTCAAAAATTAACAAATAAGTTCATCAAGAACTGAAAGGAAACATGAATACATTAACACATACATCTGACCAGATTAAATATTTCTTGCAATTTTTAAACTTTTCTTGTCATTATCAATATTTAATGCGCGTAAAGTCGTAAACCCTTGACCAGGAGAAGAAGGTACACGCAACCAAGTATAAGTAGTTCTATTTTACACTCTTTTCATTAAATAATATTCCCATCAATATTCTATTCTTAATATTTTTTCATTAATGAGATAATATTTCTTAAAATCAGTTCGTTTTTTTAAAATCAGTTTCGTAGTTAAAAAATCATACTCTCTCTCTAGTCGGAAACAGTTGATGCGTACAACTTTTAACATTGGTCGACAACAGTTTGTGTAGAAGAAAAACAAGACTAAAAATTTGACTCATACATTATACTTTAAAATAGTACAAGCAGTAAAAATAAAGAAGTAATTTCCAAGACGTTTTCCAGAATGTTAACGGCGGAAATTTTTTGCGACCCTGCACCAACTGTTTCCGGCCAGAGGGAATCAAGTATATGACAGGTATATTCTATTTTTCTTATTGATAAACAAAATGCGTAATGATAAATAGTACATTCAACTCAAATTAGGAGTGTCAGTTTTTGATGAAGAGAAATTAGTTGGTCTCCATTTGTTGGTATTCTGAAATATCTTTCCCTCGGCCACTTATGACATTAGTTGCAAGAGCAGAAGAATATTATACGATGCCCAAATCCTGATTGCCTTCCCATCTAATTTCACGTTAATCTTCTCTAAGTCAGCCTGATAACTAGAAACAGCTTCAGGAAATGCCGTAGTAATACTGGGTGTGGTACAATAATTATGTTAGTATGTATTTTTAAGCTAATAAACACGTTGACAGTATACTAGCATCGTTTTACGCTGATCACGTTCACAGTACTGTATACTAGTATCGTTTCAAGCTAATAAATACGCTTACAGTATACTGGTATCATTCCAAGATAATAAACACGTTTACAGTACTATATACTAGTATCATTTCAAGCTAATACGCTTACAGTATACTGGTATCATTTCAAGCTAATAAACACGTTTTCGGTAAACTACAATCATGTAACCGGAACAAAAAGATCCTGAAAAGAACATGCATTGCAGAAGTCAAAAGCGCCGCTCTAGACATACTTCCTGAAGTTAT
>VCRD01000320.1:250107-262502 GCA_006783055.1 Trinorchestia longiramus
TATGCGAGTCTAGTGATGACAGTAGCTATTATGCGAGTCTAGTGGTGACAGTAGCTATCATGCGAGCCTAGTGGTGACAGTAGCTATCATGCGAGTCTAGTGGTGAGGGTGGCTATTATGCTACGAAGTATTGTGTACAGTCCAGTGGAAGCACCGAACCAAGCAGTGGTTGGAGACTCCAACGCTTCATAAGTAATTATCCTTTCAAGCCATCAGAATTGCCTGCCAAAACATAAAATATTTGTATTATGTCGAGAGGGTGATCTTCTGTTCGCTTATATTTCTGAGAAAAACACTGATAAAAGAGACGGGATACTTTCCAAGAAATCGCTGTACCCTGTGAAATACTTATGGACCCTTTAACGCAATAGATTTAGTGAAAACTGAATTGGAGAAATAGCATTGTTTCCAATACTTATTTACACAAATAAATTAGCAGACAATATAGGATTTTTTTCCGTAGTTCAGTCAGCAGTTTTTGGTATTTTAGTTAAGTGTTCATTTCTGAATAGAATTCAATGAACACATGTTGCAAACAGTGTAACTTCGCGTTCATAAACCTAAAATGATACTTCTCTTATAAGTGAGTCGAGTCATAAAAAGTTTAATCTTTACCTCAGATCCACAGTCTAGCATCTTGAATTGAAATTCTTGCTAACTCATTCGATGGTATTGTCCTTCACTATATCGCAACAAATTAAAAAGAAGATAACAAGCGGGTCTAAACACTCGAGCAAGAAATAGTATTCGAGGCACGCAGAAATTCACCAACACTCGAACATCACAAGGAAACCAGGGAACGATAGAGAGGATCTTTTATCCTGCATAGGTCAGAGAGGGTCGTGTTAGGAACACGGACACTTCACCCGTAGTACTTCCCAGTCTAAAGCCTTCACTCAACCGATGCACAAACTTGCCAGAGAAAGCACCGAACCAGAATACAGGAGTTTCACAAAGGCAATTCATGGTGAACATTCGTTTGGTTTTTAAGAGAGGACTCCAAAATATAATTGGTCATTCATGGGTTTCATTGAGTAGTCTTCACAGTATGGAATTTTTTCTAGGAAATTTTTGCTCAGGTTGGGTGAAGATTTTATCAAACATCAAATGAATGCGTGAGCACATTTTCGAAACGCTACAGAAAGAGCTACTACACAGAAAAGCCTATGTATATAAAAAATTAGATGAAATTCTAGAATACACTACTAGTAATGCAAAGGTCAACGGTCAGTAGCAAGAGTAAACAAACAGCATACCTTTTACGAATAAATTATGAGTATGCAGCGAAAAATTGTGACAGTTTTACGACCGAATGCTCTAGAAATATGTGGTCTGTATTGAGATCAACTTAGCTACAGGACCAACTGAGAACTGCAACGTTCCGCTAGTCTTCCGCGGTGACCTCCATACCGTTATCCAAGCTGAAGATGCTAAAATGGAAGGTGTGTACATGCGCGTGCCTGTTTTCCTGTCTACTAGTAGGCTCTCTTCTTTCTAAGATTACTTGAAACACTTTCTGATTAAACGATTTCTTTTGATTACTTTCAAGACCGGAATGCATCATGAAGAATTTCCTATTTAAATCCCATTTTGCGTGTTTACTTGACATAACCCATTCGTGGTCGCAGTTTCGTTTGCAAAGTCGTGTCACAGGATTATGGTATTTGGCCTGAGAGCGGAACTATGATAGGACCGCTGCGCCTTTGTGTAAATATGCGGTAATTGTGTGTGAAGAACACTGGTGATGTGTGACGGAGTGGGAGGAGCTAGACGGTCTTCATGGCCTCGGGCACTCGACTGGATCTGAGGAGGCTTCCATCGCCAGGGTTGCTTAGTGGAACTTTTGTCCTCCATGTGCTGGGTGAGGCGCTGCCGTAGTCTCGGAGCTGCTTTTCCTCTTTTACAGGTGTTCCAATTCACAATGTTCAGTCCGGTGATTCTTTGTGTAGTGAAAACGTAGTCAAAATGAATAGATGAAGTGTTTTTACATGTTACGTGATGAAGTGTGAAGATTTTCGAGTTAGAGAGCAAATAGTTTCAAAAGTGAATGGATATAGATGGAGCTTTGGCAGTTTAAGATGGCGAGAATTTTCATGGCTAGGAGACCGAGCTGGGTAGCGGCGGCGGTGTTTTCGGCACGCTGAACCTGCCGCCGAGTATACGCGATGAAGCCCAAAGTGTGGGCGTTGTGGGTGCTGCAATGGGCGATGATTTCGAGAGTAATGGGGGCTTCTGTGGGGGCTGCCATTGACACTCCAGACGACTGTCAGATGACTGGTGCGGGCGGAGATAAGGTCAGCCTCATTTGCCGCCTGCGTACGATCAACAGTGAACTGGATACCACTAATTTCAGTGTCATTCCAGCAAGAGTCACAATCAGCCTCGAGGTCGAGTGCAGCGATGTCTTGTTCTTCCAAAGCGCCCTCAGAAATAAAAGTTTCGTGCAGCTCACCAGACTACGCCAACTCAAGATCGAGTACTGCAAGATTGGAGAAGTGCCTCGGGATGCATTTGCCGGCCTCACCAATCTCCAAAATTTAACTTTGAAAACCTATAACACCGATTGGTCTGCAATGACCCTCACAATAGCACCAGATGCGTTTTATAATCAATACGTTTTAGAGAACCTCGACCTGGGTGACAACAACATTTGGACTCTGCCACCTAAATTATTTTGCGGACTAGGGAATATGACAATGCTTAATATGTCGCGGAACAAACTGCAGGATATCAATGATCTCAGTTTCAACAACGCTATTACAAAATGCGCTCCCAGGCTTCGCCAGCTTGACCTCTCTTTCAATCATTTCACTGCTGTTCCAGCGTTTGCATTCGCAGCATTGAAAAACTTGACAACACTAAATATGAGCCTCAACGGAATCCAAGACATCGCCGACCAAGCTCTCTTTGGCATGTATTCTCTGGAAGTCCTTGACATTTCTGGAAACTTGCTCAGTACGCTCCCGCCCGAACTCTTCAAAGAGAACAAACGTCTCACCAAGCTCTATGCCAGAAATAATTCCATTACAGTGTTAGCACCAGGACTCTTCACGGGACTCTACATGTTGCTCGAACTTAATCTTGCCGATAACGACCTAACCAACACTTGGGTCAACTCTGAAACCTTTATGAATCTTCTAAGGCTCGCAAGTCTAGATCTTTCCCACAATAAAATAAGCAGGCTTGACGCTGCAACTTTCAGAGACCTCACTAATTTGCAGGTAAGCAATTAACCTCGTTGAGGCCAAATTACTATCGAAAATATTTTGCATTACGTGTTTTTATGGAAAGTTTAGGCTCGCTTCAATGGGCTATGTCTAGTCGCGCTGTGACTTGTTTCATTGTAGCTCATTGTCCCTCATGAATTTTCAATGTACGAGTATGTGTACACACATGCAGTATGTATGTGCGTGATAGAAAAGAGCTGATTGGTGATTTTTTTCGTATTCTAGTTTTTTCACTACGAGTTGCACGTACGCTGCTTGAGATCTTATGAACAAGGTCATTGTGCAGTAAATTACTATTGAACAAATGACGGACGGTTTGAATGTATCAAGAGTTTAGTTGTACGTGTTCCCCACGTGTCGATGAGCAACACGCATTAGTTGCACGAGCGTCCTATTGTTCTCTACAAATGGAACTTGAATAGGTGACTACGTACAATTTTGAGGTTTTTTAAGTTCGTATGCTTTTTCTACGCTCGTGCAGCCCTTGAGACGTTCACGACTCATGGTCTTGTTCCAAAAAATGAACTAATTGGGACAGTTTTAGTAATGTTATTATCCATGATGGTTCGATTTCGTTCAGAAATTTCTGATGATTAACCCATGGTTTTAGTTCAACTGTAACTCTGTTTTATTTAAATGTATTTATTTTATGATTGGCAATACATATTGTATTAGGAAATTTATGTTAACAAAAATCGCGAAAACACTTAAGGCTGGGTAGCTTATTGTACAGTCAGTAGGGGAATGGAATGTTCCTACATTTGATTTATATCTGCCGTCTCTGTTTCAATGTAGGCAAATTAGGTATTAATTTGGGTATAAATTTCAATAAGAAATATTTTTTAACAAATGAAAAATATTTAAGCACCTTTTCCCAACCGAACTGTCGTAATGAGGTTAGGTTTAAACAGTAAAAAGGTAACATGATCATTAAATTCCCTAAAACAATAGGCGCTCATTATAGGAATTAAAAATCCTTTCCTGACTAGAAGTTGCGGGACACCGTGAGGAATTACATATAAAAGAGTACGCCTGTTGCAATATTAACACGTGGACTCCGAAGTGGTACGTATGTGTAACACTTAGGTTAGGTTCTGTAATTTTTTCAGATCCTTCTAGTGACTATGCGTACAAAGTGAAGTTTTACACCAATCAGACAATTGGAGGCAACGTGTTAAAGCTGGAAGAAAAAATTTGCGTTTGGGATTCCTTAGTTCTTCAGTAATTTTGATATCTCGGCTCTACTTGTCAGCTACATTGTAGTGACGTGCAACGGAAGTGGTAATATCAGACTTCTGACATCTGGTACAAGTTTACAAGTTTGATAAACATTTGGATATCTTCAGTGGACACTGTAATACACAATAATAGTCAAATGCTCGCGATGCCAAAAGTTAATTTTCAATATCTTATCACGAATGCAAATTTCATAGCTGTTAAGTGCTCAATAACTTAAAATGTTGCTTTCGCAACATTGTATAATTTAAAATTCTCCAAAAAATTCGAACTGAATTTTGATAAGTCCAAAAAATGAAAACTTCAGTCAAGTTATCTGGTGCCCCAGCCAGAGAAAGATTATCACTAACTTCAAGTCGTGATTCAAAATTTATATTAGTCCAGAAACAGAGTTCACACCTGAAAATTTCTGCCATGGTCGGTTTGCAGCACAAAAGCCCCAAGTCTAAGCTGAACAAACGCACATTAGCTGCTTTCCGGCATCTATTCTTTTACTTCCGGACGACTTTGTTTGCTTTGAATCAGAGGAAATTATCTTCTTTTATACACATTTTACCGAGTCTGTCCACACATCTAACAACTACGACTTTTAAAATTTTCTGATTTTCTCCTTAATACTAGAATGGAAAAAAGTAAAAGAATTGTTTGTGTCTCTACCACATATTCATATGGATTATAAAATGTCGGATTTTACAGCAGAGTTTCTTGTATGTATGTTATGTGGATACTGGCACATCTGCACGTGGAAAAATGTACGTTTTTTATGAATTTCTTTCATTTGCTCGTGGAAGGAGGTCATATTGAAGGGGAAGGAGGCTAATAACAAAAAATATTTACTTGATAGTTATCTGGCTACTTTTGCATCCACAATACAATGCTTAAAAGACATATGCATCCATTTAATTAAGAACTAAATACTTATAAAATAAACATTTTATTTTCATTCCCTAGTAATGGCTTGTTGAAATTAATTTTCCCCTACAATCACCGCTATCTAATTTCCTTATTCTAATTCTTATTGCGTTATCTGATTCAAACAGTGAGGGGAAACAGGAAACATGTTTATAAATAAATAATTACACATCTGTTTTTTATTTTTGTAGAGTAGATGAGGTGGTTTTGTTACACGTTTGAAAACCAAATGTCAACTGTTCTTAAGTCTATTATCACTCGTGTACCGTAGAATATTTATTTTACTGATCGCTCGTACCTTCAAACTGGTGAACTGATTCTGGTCCATACACTTGCATACACACCTGTCGAGTGCGTCACTCAGGTGTATAACTGATTTACCTGACCCGGGCAGTGTGTAGGGTGGGTCAAAAAAGTATACACTCTTTGAATTGTAATAACTTATTTTCTGTTATTGCCCATAACTATGCATGTGTGTTCTTATTTCCTAAGCTTTCCGATGGTGGTTGCATTTCTTTCTTCCGTGGAACGGAAAATAAATTATTGCAATCTAAAGAGGGTATACTTCGTTTTGGCCCACCCCGTATTATGTACACACCTGAGTGATTTTCTCCCGCTCTGAAGGTATCCATGCTACAAGTAATGGATTTTGACAGGAGTATTGTGTAAAGTCTCTGTTCCTTCGGCCTGACTGCGACAGCGACTGAACCAAAATCAGCACGTGGCATAGGTTTTCCTAACACGTTGAAGCTATTGAAATAAACTGCAATAACACTTAACCCGGAATAAATTGAACAATCTATATTTGAGACAGCATGTTTCCAGGTTCCCTTCATTCATTGCAAAGAAAATCGATCACGGGCTTCCTGACCTTGAGTTTGGTGGGTGCACACCTCATCATTGTGAATGCGTAAACTTGTGATAACAGTAGGCTTACTTTGCCCTCTCAGACACCCTACGAGCGCCGTTGTAGACCCTCTTAAAAATCTCACTGTCATTTTCTTTAACTCTTCTTACGATAAGTTCCATAAGCCCTTTCTGATGCCCTACTCCGAATAATTTTATGGACTTTTTTTTAATTATTTGGCAAAAAGTTCCATAATCCCTTACTGATGCTCTACTGTCCTTACTTTTTGTTATTTTGTGTAGTACAGTCATTTCCGGACGCAGGTTACGACCTGTTCCAATATCCCGTTGAAGCAAAAACATTGATTTGCGTGAAATTGGTAATGTCACTTCAGTACCCTATCATTTGGCTCAGTGGAGCGTGAATACAATTCCTCCTAATCATCAGGTAGCAACATCGCCTGTATACAGGATGTTTAGACTTGTTCGTGGAACCCTTTATTTTATTGAGTCATTGCTATATTTCAGTATTTTATCGTAACGACATAACCAGCATTAACTTTGCCGACTAAATTTCTTCATTTGAAGGTACACTTGTACGGTTAAACTCGCTAATGACTGATAATTTAAGTTATTTGCAGAAATGTCTGTCTTTTAGACAATATTGGGTGGTAGTCAAAACCTCATTGTCTTCATATGTTCAAAAGAAAGAACGACCTCTATTCTTCACCTAGGATGATCAGTCATATTATTCTATGCATGGATGCTGGCATTAGGTATGTGAATCAATAGGTAGAAATTCTATACTGCACAGAAATAAATATTGCTGTTAGCTTGTGTCAATTTCGTGCCAAAGATGACGACTCTAACAACAGGAAATATTTGTGTAAAATTAAAGACAAATTAAATTTTTTTAATTGAGATTTACATCACATACTCAAGGCACTTGACGCTTCCTTTATGCCACAATCAACATAAGTGATGCACGCATCATCAATGGAAGGGTAAAAAAAATTGTGTTAAAAAATTAAAGATATCGATAATACGCGTCAAAAAAGAGGAAAAACATAACTAATGTGATGTGCATGTCATACGAGTATTTACGATGCCCCATTCATTACGTTATGAAACTTTTGGACGCATAATTCATGGCACAGTATATAGATGCATACTAGCTTTTTGAGCCACTGATTTAACACGTTGACTCGGAAGTGGATGTATGTGTACCACTTAGGATAGGTTCTGTAATTTTTTCAGATCCTTCTAGTGACTATGCATACAAAGTGAAGTTTTACACCAATCAGGCAATCGGAGGCAACGTGTTAAGCTGTCAAAATAAGTCTGAGCTTGAAAAATTCAAAATTAAGGCTAATGCTAAACATACCAGAGTCTTAGAGTGTATTAAAGACTGAAAAACACGTGCCCCATTAATCTGTACCTAATTACAGCGGCACCATCTAAGCTTGACAGAAAAACAAAACTACCGTAAACCTCCAAGTTAACTTCACCAACGGTAGCAAAAAGTTCAAATGTACCTGCAAGCAACAGGAACAAGGCAGTACGTGGCATCATCAGCTACTTGGAACACCACCTTCATTTTAAATGCCCGTGCCGTTGCCTACTTTCTGGGCTACTGGGATGTTACCTGAATTTGGAACGGTTACTTACTTTCGTCTCGTAAGAAAGGTTTTACAGCATGATTTATAATTACTTGTATCGGATCTTCCTGTTAATTTAATTTGTTTTCAAAAAATGTGGCGTTGGGTCAGTGTACTAGATGGAAATTAGTAGAAATTGAGCAAGTTACAGAAATCTGTTTGGACGGGGGATTTAAAGTCATTGATGTGTCGATATGAACTTCTCACAGCAAAGCTTTGTGTAAATATTGATTTCGTAGATATTTATGCATTTCATAATCATTTCTAAGAATTTCTTATAAAATGGATTTTTAGAACAATGATGCAGAGTGAAGTCCTCAGTGGGTCGAAAAATAGAACTTCAAAAAATAAATTATTTACAGTTAACAAATTGATAAAAAATGTTTTTTGAGAAAAAAATGGGATAGGTTTCTTTCTCAAGAAGTGTCAGAAAACTTGAATATTAAGTTCTAGTTTTTCTTGCATTCTTTATTAATGAAGAGTTTACTTATGGTTATACCTTGTAAGGCCTAAGCTCCTCGAATCAGTTTTCCATTCCGAATCAAGATATTAATCCAAAGATTTTCTCCTCTCTTATATTCAACATAATTGAAGCTTTTCTAATTCACTTTTTCACTAACGTGAACAACTCTAAATTTTAACATATCTATTAAGGCTTTACGTAATTTTAAAGGGTGAATTTAGCAGTGTTTATGATGTTAATTTTGCAGCAAAATAGTGATGGTCAGAACAGCACTGGTGTGTAGGTCTAATTGAAGGGTGGACAGCACTAGTGGACTACTTGCATTTTTTTCGTGGTAAATATAATATATTTTCCACGGAAAAAAATGCAAGTAGTCCACTCCCGTGCTGTCGCTAACACAGCGCTGACAGAGGCGATTACGATCCAGTAGTTTACTATATGAAGGGTGGACAGCACTAGTGGACTACTTGCTGTCCACTAGTGCTGTCCACCCTTCAATTTTCTGACGACAGCGAGAAGTCAAACTTGTACGCAGATTGTCGGGGATAATTATTTTTGTAAACTGAAAATGTGGAACATACACCGAAACTATGAATACATTTCATTATACATTCATATTGATGCATTTGAAGAAGTCCACTGACAAAAGTGCAAAAAGTAATTTTAAATTTTTACATTTGATCATTCATCGCACGTTGATTAAACATCGACGAAATTTTAAAATAATATAAGATATATTATACACCCAGCAAACAAGGTCGAAGACTCATCATCAAAGTCATAATTATTTCTTATGGAATCTAAAGTACTTAATATAACATTAGTTCAACTACAAGACAACATACGGAGTTGCAAAATTGTTAAATTTTTTGTTTGAGTAGTAAATAGTTCCGTGAGCACATGAACGTACTTATAACAAGACGAAAACCAAATTAAGAGTTGAAACATAACATTATTTTAGAAACAATTTCTCAGTTTCAAAGCTTCTAGTAGCTAGAAAATTTGAGCACATGTAAAAGTAGGCCATCACTGCTTCAATATACTCCCCGTAGACGACCATTCTTCTGATCGAGCATTCGTCGACCTGAAGTAAAAATTGCAGCAGTGATGAGACGGGAGATAATTTTGCTCAACCTTGTATTCCAGATGGGATCAGGAGGGCGCTGCTTGGATGTGGTGGAGTAGGGGGGAGGTGGTAGCTCAGGGTATGAGTTTTCTCGGGTACCCGTCCAGGTGTGTTGTGCTCTCGTCTATAGGATCTCAATTCATTTTGTAAGAAATTAATGTTTCTCAGTGACTAATGTACATTTTCGTAACCATTTTTCTTCAAAAATTGAGAAGCAGTCGTTTTATTTGCACTCGTTTTGACATAGACGTTGTCTCCAGTTAAAGGGGATGGTTATGGTTTCGTGCTAGAAGTTTTATAGTTTCACAACTTTTGAGGAATACGTAGTGCCTGGAATTTCTCATGGTTGATGTGGACCACGATTTGCAGAGCTTTCTAAGTATTTCATAGGAATTAGAAAACAATAACTATAATTAAGGAATTTGGCTAGCGTATCTTTGGGACTTGACCCTTTGTGTGTGTGTGTGTGTAATTTTCTCGACCAATTTTGTTCTGCGGAGGAAGAAGAGCTGAAAGTGTTCCTCACGAAGTTTTTCCTCGTTGGTATCTCCAGCTACTCACAGGGGAACCAAGCACGCGTGACGAGTCTGTAGTGGGTTCAGTTATTGAGTCTGGGTTCAATTCCCTTTTCTGTGTGTTACTGAAGAACCGTGTAATTGACCTCTTAACTTTGTTCCTCGGTTCTTACACTCTGCCTTTTCATCCCTTCAAGATCCATACACAACTTTTATCTCCCTGCATTACATGGTGGTCATGCCTATAATTCTGTGAAAACTATTCTTGAATTCTGAACATAATATAAATAAAATTATAGTTTAATAATCATACATTCAAATCAATTTCGAGTAGTTACACGCGTTTAAAAGTGTGTCTGGGAAAGCAACGAGAAATATTTTGATGAAGTACACGACATTTCGGTGAACTGAACGTTTAGTATTTCTGATAAAACTGTGTTCCAAGTTTTCATGGAGTTGAGGCAACGCTACCCAGTATGGGCATCTTTTGTCTCCCAGTTTAGCTTCTGTGTCCCGTAGATAGCATCCATATCTTTCCTGCATCACTGTTTATTCTTCTTTAAATCATGATAAGTCATTATGCTATTTTGATATGCATGGCAATGATAGTTTTGATTTTCTCTTTAACGAAAACTTGAAGTGGGGCCCTGGATTCGCTGGTCCTCTTGTCGCTAATTTTGAACCCCTCAACAATATCTTGTGCGCAACTGCGATCTACCAGACTCTCAAGAAAGCGGCTGCCCAAATTCTGTTGGCAGTTTTCCTGCATTATAGGCTTGCAAATATTAAACATAGAAACTACTTGTCATTTAGCAAATTCTCATTCATTGCTCACAAAGCCTGGACTGCACGAGGAGATATAGTCACAAGAAGTATTTACGTCAAATTTATGGATAATATTACTATTGTTACAGTCATTGTAATGATTATTTGGAATATTACGAGTATCATTATTTTTTTTGGTGAGTATGAGATGATATAGCCACTGATCACAGAGCGCCCATTGCGTCGTTGACAGTTTCATAAAACTGAAACTATAACTGCACTGAAACTGCAACTGTAAACTGTCTAAAACTTATTAACACTCTAGGGAAGCTAGGGTAACGGCTTCCATCAGTTAATTCCTCCCAAATCTGGTCAATTATACTTAATTTTTATGCACAGGTGTGCACTCATCCTGACGTACAGGCAAGTGTTATGTGAAGCTTAATTCCGAGTCGAGCGCAGTACTCTTCTTACAACGTTATTTTTTATCCCATTTCCTCAACAACATTTTCGAATAAATAGCAATCTCTCAGATGATGCAAGTGCTCCAATAGCTTATGAATTAAAAAAAGGAAGTGTGTACTTTTCTAATTCCTAGTTTACTCTAGAACAAAATTGCTCATGACGGTTAAAACAAACGCATTGCAGTGTTTAAATATCTGAGAAACAAAATTACCATTTTTTTACCTAGCTAATACTGCAATTGTCACTTAATACAAGGCTGTATGATACGGACAAATAAACGAGAAACAAACCTTCTTTATTTCATATCTAGTCTAACGCAGTGTTTCTCAAAGTGGTGGTCCGCGAACCGGTGCCGGTCCGTTAGCCATCAGCTGCCGGTACGCGGCCAGTTTCTAGAAAAGAAAAACAAAAGCGTAATTCCAGTCATTTTACTTTATACACTGTGGCAAAGTTTGCTGCAGTGTTTGTATTAGTTCATTTTATTAGGCCGTGCTTAACTTTTATTTTGTTTATTTTGTACGGTTTCTGCATCAATTATTATTACTAAGAAATATTACCGGCTCCTGTCGCATTCAAGATACTGCCAGCACGGCGCATCAGATAGTTTGAGAAGCAATGGTCTATGTTACGTGTAGTGTCATCGAGTGTTGAACTCTTAATGCTAACATCTTAAGACTAGTGATGATGCTCGTTGTCTTTATTTCTCTCTTTGTTTTCGTTCTGGACTTTGTACGTACCCATGCAAGACCTCATCAGTTTAGTTAAACGATATTAATCAACATAGAGATTCTGTGTTTGATACAAAACGCCACAGCTGTTGAGTACTCGACCATGAAATATTTTGTACATTTGTTCTTTGAAATTTAAAAATTTTATCTGCAAAACAAGACAGTTTACTAAGTCCTGCTCTGAAATTTCAACCGTGTCATTTTATTGTCATTATTTGTTAATATAATTATTCATGTAGTTAATATTATTATTGTTCTCGCTGTTATTATTGACAAGCTATAACTGCATACGAAAATTGGAATTTCCCCAATCTTGAAATGGCAGCGGAAACACGAGTGCAAGAATTCGTCGTGCACGCGCGTGTGCGTTGAACGCGTCCCTGTGTTGGGAATGTGGCTCTGCTAGATGTCACCTTGTGAGGTCTGCACTCACACACACACGCTCTGATCCCCT
>VCRD01000320.1:267692-284945 GCA_006783055.1 Trinorchestia longiramus
CTAGGAGCACTAACTGTGGCCGTGTTGTGTGCTAGGAGCACTAGCTGTGGCCGTGTTGTGTGCTAGGAGCACTAGCTGTGGCAATATTACAGGCTTTGGTATAAGAATTAAGAAGCCTTAGTTCTTCACTCTTCTTGCTTTTGGAGCGTTAGTGACATTTAGGGCGAACACCTGCTCGAGCACAGTTCCAGTTCATTCATTTTTTTTCAATGCGAGGTCTTCAGTGTTTTTCAGTGCTTCACTTGGGACCGAGAACAGACCTGTCCTTCACTAGTGATATATCACAATCATCAGGAGTAAAGAAATTGTACTACTTTCATCAGCTTTGTACTGGAGTTTTTTATTCATAATGATCGCTAATAATCTTCGGATCTATACTGATGTCGTCGACAAAATTTAATATAATAGTATTAGTGTCAGTCAAATTGAAGTTAAATGTAAGTTATTTTCTATGGACGCCGTAATTATCGACAAAAATTTAGGAAAACTATCGTTCCTAGCACGAGCGTTTTCAAATGTGCTGTAAGGTAGAAATTCTTGATGATCTTGGTAAGTCTTGATGCTCGTGTGTGAAATTTGGAATAAATTGAGGTTGTAACCATGCATTATAGAGTTGGGATCTTTGTCTGTCCTTATGAAGTGAGTGCTCGTTTAGAAATTTCAAATTTATTCCCCATTGATACAATTCCGTTTGCCGTCCATGGAAAGGATACAGGAATCACGGGCGTCCAGACCTATAAAACTATTTATTTTTAGGTTTGAACGGAACAAACGGATCGTATACATAAAAATCAATCTCTTCTCACTTTCTTTAAGTGGCCCCTGTAAATTTAGCACTGTTTAAAATTTTATTCCATGAATAAGTTAGCCATCATATCAAACAAGCCTCTTTGTTTTGATGCTTCCTTTTTCCCGCTGTCCAGTGACAGACGCAACTTCTGGAACAAGTGTGTACTGTCCTTATATTCTTAATGTTTTCAGATACCAGCGCCTGCACAACAGTTCCCTTGTGTAGCTACAACGGTGTCCCCGCTACGTAATTTGACATCCAGATCATGTTATAGTTACAAAATTATTTATTCCCAGCCGAGGCACCCATCATTTGTCTAGGTCATCTCGGAATGTATGTAGACCACAGCTAAGAAAAAGCAAGTGCATCACGATTTCGTAGCTTGTTGCCTCACTGAGCTTGAATATGAGTGTACTATCAAATGAATTGCAGTACTTTTACGTTTCTTAAGTTATTGAAAATTACGCATTCAATGGTGTTCTCTTTGCGCACAGACAGCAATTCACTATCGTATAGATATCCCACAGTTCAATTTGAATTTCACAGTAAATAGCGGCATTTTAAAAAATGACTATCATACTTTTTACTGAATAGTACAAAGAATAACTGTATTCTAATGTATGTTATGTTTGCAGGTGCTGAACATGGAACGCAACTTGCTGGAGAGCATAAGCGACAACACGTTCTCAGGCCTGTTTCGTCTGCACACCCTCATCTTATCTGACAACCGCCTCAAGCTCCTCACGGACCTCACTCTTGACGGTCTCGTCGAGCTGTCCCACCTCAGGCTTGACCACAACCAAATCTTCAGCGTCGATAGCGACGCCTTGAGGAATTCCTCGAAGCTCAAAGACTTGCATCTGAGCCACAACTACTTACAGGAAGTGCCTTTGGTGTTGAAAAAGCTCCAGCATTTACTCAGTTTAGATTTAAGTGGTAACAGCATAGCTGAAGTGATGAAGAGGTCGTTCAAAGACCTCCAGCAATTGACTGTTTTGAACTTGGCAGATAATGATATTGAAACTATATCTAAGGAAGTGTTCAAGTATTTAGCGAATCTTAGAGTGTTAAATTTATCTCAAAATCGAATAAGAACTATAGAAAACGGTGCATTCGATCACAATCACAACTTGAAGGCCGTACGGGTCGATGACAACGTTCTAACAAACGTCCATGGCCTTTTTTCGGACTTGGAGCAACTCAAGTGGTTGAATTTATCGAAAAACCATTTAGAAATGTTCGATTATGCTTTCATTCCTGTAGGGCTTGAATACTTAGACTTAAGATCTAATTTAATCAACGAACTAGGTAACTATTTTGAACTTGAAGGCCAACTGAGTCTACGTATTTTAGACTCAAGCTTCAACAAACTGCGGGAAGTCAGTTCAAGTTCAATACCAGATTCAGTTGAAATAATTTTTCTTAATAATAATTTGATTAGTCAAATACAACCTTACACATTCTTTAAGAAGAAGAATCTAACGAGGGTCGATCTGTTTTCCAATAAGATACAGCACCTCGATCAGAATGCCCTGCGCTTGTCCGTTTTAGACTCGACAAAAAGCCAACCCGAGTTTTACATCGGAGAGAATCCATTGCAATGTGACTGCACTCTCCAGTGGCTACAAAAAATCAACGGCCCTGAAGAAATCAGGCAAACTCCAAGGATTGTTGATCTTGCTGCTATCACTTGCCAGTTGCTCAACGCAAGGGGCCAAGAGTTGCTGTCGTTACTGGAAGTTCATAAACTCCAGTTCTTATGCAAGTATGATTCCCACTGTCCATCTCTGTGTCACTGCTGTGACTTTGACGCTTGCGATTGCGAGATGACTTGTCCAACAAACTGCACGTGCTTCCATGACGAGTCTTGGACTGCCAACATCGTCGACTGCTCTGGGACAAATCTACGGGCTGTTCCTGATAGAATTCCCATGGATGCTTCAGAGGTGTATCTGGATGGAAACAGCATAGAATCTTTGTCCAGTCATACTTTCATAGGTAGAAAAAACCTTCAAGTATTATTTCTCAACAACAGCAGCATCAATACAGTCTATAATAGAACCTTTAATGGACTGAAACAACTCCAGATTTTGTACATCAACGATAACAACTTGAAAACATTGAAAGGATATGAATTCGAAAACCTTGTCCTGATGAGAGAGCTCTACCTGCACAACAATCAATTAACAAGCATTCACAATAACACATTCAGCACCCTCATTGCCTTGAGAATGTTGAGGATTGACGGTAACCTGCTGTCAGTGATGTCGTTCAGCCAACTCAGCCCGAGTCTCACGTCGGTCAGAATTGGAAGAAACCCTTGGACTTGCGAGTGCTCGTTTCTAGATCAGCTCAAGTACTGGCTTTTTGAGAACGATGAGTCTGATAAGATTTCAGTTGATACTGATCAGCTCTACTGCATCCAGAATGGGACAAATATCGAAAGTGAAGAACAAATTACTTCGTACAATTCATCGGAGTGTGGGAGCGGATACACTGAGAAAACGACTTTAGTCCGTGAACGAGAGTCTAATGAAAGCCAGATATTAGTTCCAGCTGTGACTTTGAGTGCAGTGGCTTTATTTTTGTCAGTATTTTTCTTAGTGTTTTGCAATCGCAACAGAATTAGGGTATATATGTATGCTAAACATGGTGTCAGACTATTCTACAAGAGCGAACTGGATGAAGATGCAAGCAAAGTTTTCGACGCTTTCGTGAGCTACAGCTCTAAAGATGAAGTGTTCGTCACTCAAATCTTGGCTCCAGAACTAGAGAGAGGAAACCCTTCATATAAACTGTGCTTACATTACAGAGACTTCCCTGTTGGTGCTTACGTAACCGACAGTATTTTGAGCGCGGTGGAGTCCAGCAAACGCACTGTGCTTATTTTATCAGAAAACTTTATCAAATCTGAATGGCGGAGGTATGAGTTCCGGTCGGCACATCACGAAGTGTTGCGTGACAGGCGCCGTCGTCTCATTGTCATTCTTTTAGGCGAAGTTTCACCGGGAGATTTAGATCCAGACTTAAGGCTGTACTTGAAAACGAACACGTGGTTAAGGTGGGGAGATACCAATTTCTGGCATAAGCTCAAATTTGCGATGCCAGATGCCAGGCCTCCCTCCAGGACGCACCAGCTGCGGGCGATACAGCAGCAAGAGAGCAACCAACCTCCAGACCAAACAGCGGACGACACCTCTGCTACACAGACCAACTTGCAGACTCAACCTTCAACGCTTCATTACGTCCCCCAAACTCAGTTGCATCAACAGACTCAGATCTTGCCCGATCAACAACAGCAAACCATTCCAGAGATCACTCATCACCATCATCACATTCCATCAACACACCAGGCTCCTCCACATCAACATGTACATCAAGTTCAACATCACACTCAAGATTCCGTGAGGCCTCCTCATCACCACCACCATCATCATCAACGCAACTCCAACACCGGGTCTTAGTTTTTATCACATAAATGTTTACTAATGAAATACACAACCTGTTTTCTTTTAATCTTAAAAATTATTTTAATATTGTACAATAACTTGCATTCTTGATTTATTCCACTGTAAAAAATGGTGATGCATATTTTCTTAAAATTAACCTAATTTTTTACTTGCTTTTCATTTTAATAATCCATATTACTTTCATGAGTTTTGTTCTCAAGAAAAATCCTTTAATTAGTGCATGCTGGTGTATAAATGCTTCAAAAATTAAAATGTTTTTAGGGGTAGGTTTCATTTCACACTATTTTAATGTACTAGCTCTCCCGAGAATTGATTAAAAAATGAATAAAAAACAGCTGCTTCAGGCATTTTCAGGTACAGTAAGTTACGACAATATAAATTGTTACTTTATTTCCCCGAGTTTATTTTGATGTCATGTGGAGCTTGTAATGACTTGCTGCACTCAGTGTCGTATAAGAGCTATACTTCATTTAATTGTTTGTGCTGGCTACCTGCATATTTCTAACTAAAAAATTTTTATGTGACTGGAAAGGAACTTTTATGTGCGGTAACGATGAAATAAAGATTAACTGATCAACCTAAATATTTATACACCAATACACATGAATTATTACTCCCTTTTTGAAGGAGGCCGCTGAATCAAACAGGCGTGCTCGAAGTAAAGAAGAATACTATAGTAACAAGTTCATTGCTATGGAGCATGATAAGCTACAAGTTAATGTTCTACACTTATAACTGTATGTCAGAGGTTGACAGTGGTGCGTATGATCCGTGAGGATTGCCCTAGTAATTAAGACAATAGTAAATTAGACTTAATGAGTGCACATATGTAATTAAGCTCTTCATCAATGGCCCAGGGGTGTCCCAAGCGACGCACCGCAAACTCTGCCGTATTACTGCACGAAATATGATGTGGATTCAGGAATAAAAAACTGTTTCTCCACTTTCAAGTTATTTTTCAACATCCTTAAGTATTTTATGAATTGACATAGTTATTTATGTACATTCATAACGGAGAACATATTCTGAATGCACCATTACAACGGCCGTTTCTTTACGTCCACGTTTTCCCTTTACTTTTTATTTTTTCCGTTTACTCTCGTGACTGTGACCAACCGCAAAAAAAAGTGCTAGATCGTTGATTTGTTTGCGGTAGACCTTTCCGTTGCCATTGATGAAACACCTTTTCTGCGGCTTTAGTTACGATCTTTGTCCTATTTAATCTAATGCTTTTCAATGCTAGTTCACTCTGAACTCGTGATATTCTGTCTTAAGTATTCCGTCTTTTGCTAACGACTATTTTATTTATTTTTAATTATTTAAGGCCGCTTGGAACTGAAGATTAATTCATAGTGATACTTTCATGTACATATATGAGAATATATCAAGTACGTAACATCGTTCTAATTCAGGCAAAAATACCAACAAAAATCAAACCTACTTTCGAGGAATAGAACCCGTTGCTCCTACCCTGTGGAGCTGATGCTGGTGTTTGCCTCTCTGCCTCATGTTGCCCAATTTGAGAAATTTTAAATGTTTGTGCCTGCTGGTCACAAGCTTTAGCAACTTGTCTAGCCTGACTCGTAGATAAAAGATTTGCGTGCCGCCAGTAAGGGATTTGCGTGGCGCCAGTAAGAGATTTGCGTGCCGCCAGTAAGAGATTTGCGTGGCGTCAGTAAGAGATTTGCGTGGCGTCAGTAAGAGATTTGCGTGGCGCCAGTAAGAGATTTGCGTGCCGTCAGTAAGAGATTTGCGTCCAGTAAGAGATTTGCGTGGCGCCAGTAAGAGATTTGCGTGGCGTCAGTAAGAGATTTGCGTGGCGTCAGTAAGAGATTTGCGTGGCGTCAGTAAGAGATTTGCGTGCCGCCGTGGCAATGTTTACTGGTCGTCAGATGTGCGATGCCTCACCTAGGCCTTCTTTTAGCGAGTTGCTTCATTGTTATTTAAAACTAGTAGACCCACACGTAAAAATTCGCGTGTTTCTCAATAATTTTTTCGCTTGATTTGCCAGTGGACGCGGGCTTTGCGAAGGAGCTTCCACACTGAAGGATATGCCTTTGGTATCCACAATACGAAGCTTACAATACATACCGAATTTTCTCCCATCTGAATTCTTAAGAGCTTCACAGAGAAACGGACCAAGCAAGCAAGCAACAAACTGAGTATTATTATACAGTGGAATGGTCTTGCTATGCTGAAGAAGTTATCCACTACTACTGCGCTTCTACTTGATCGTCATGCAAAAGAAATTGCTTCATCTCTTTTTATGTACATCTTTGAAATATTTCAGGTGTTTGGTTCAGTTCTCGTCATGTGAACTGTTTATCTTCTATTCAAGACGAGTATCCGATAAAATTAATATTATTGACCCGGTTTTGTAATTTGCACGTTTTCGATGTCAAAACTGTAATCCAGACTTGTGTATGTGTGCCTATGAAGCTTCGCTCGAAACTTGACTACAATGAAGGTTAACATTGCAATGAACATTTAAATTTTAAGCCAGTTAAGGAATTCAAAATTAGTCTCTGTGAAATGTACAATTGTACGCACAATTTCTGCATTTGAAAACCGTGTAAATTAATTCTTGATCTAATTAAATACTGTGAGTGATGAACGAGTATTTCTGTACATTAATTTTTGATTTGAAGATAGACTGTTAGTGGTGAACAAATATTCCTGTAAATTAATTTTTGATCTGAGTATAGGCTCAGTGGTGAACGAATATTTCTGTAAATTAATTCTTGATCTAATTGAAGACTGTAAGTGAAGAACGAAATTGTTTGTATTTTATCTCTAGTAATGGTTAGAAATAATCTAGTCACCTGTGTATATTGATGGCTGTTGGTAGATAATAAGATGTTCTGTAGGTTACCTACTCACTACTACACCTCACAGTAATCAAAAGAGAGTTGACTGCCTTCTAAAACCCTGGCGGTTGCGTAGTGTGTGTCAAATTGACGTGTAGGGAGCACTTCCTTAGCTGCTGCAATAATATTTATGAACTGTGCAATGTTTCTGTCGTGAGCCACGTGTTATTGCTCAATTACTCTATGATTGGCCCCTGTATTGTGTCATCTGTGAAGAATTTCTAGAATTTTTAGTCGTAAGATACGAATTTTCTGATGAAGTTAATAAATTTTGAGGATGATCAGCATCCAAAAGGTTATTTCTTGAAGGGGTGTGGTAGTAAAGAATTTGAGTTTGTTTATAATATGTCAGGAAGTAAAAAGTAGGCGATAAGATAGGCAAAGTTATCAGTACGTCTGTCTATTAAACAAATGCCATGTAACAAATACTGTCAATTGAGCAAGGAAGTTAAGTATTAAATTACCATGAAAAAATTCGTAGTATGACACGAGACACTGGGGTAAAATAAACTAATCATCACTGGCTTGCTTTTGGTGCAGACTTGCCTCGGTTTAAACCAATCGCATCGTTCGAATATCGTGTCCGTGGTGAGTATCTCCACGTACAGCACGTGATGTTCAAAGAACGCAACACACGTGTGTTTAGTGATACCAACCAAAATACACAATGTAATTTCTAAATTTATGCCATGTTCTGAGAGAATCCAATTCGCTTCTTTCCATCACCAATGATGCAAACGCGACTGGGAAAAGTAGATACGTCGCAGGTAAATTCATGTATAAAATATTCTGCATTACCTCGTATTTATACAACAGATGAGAAACTATACATATACATGTTCACTTTTACAATGAATTTTATGTTTTTGACATTGATGATATTTTGAAAAATAGAAGACGTTAATTGTTTCAGTAAACCCCCGTAGCATCTCACATACAGCGTGACGACTGTACATCAAATTTTCAGTTCTACAGTTACGTTGAGTACTCAGCTGGTATAGATAAATCAATAAAAACATGCACTCTACAAGAAATCATACCTGTCATGTGGTGAGATCTTAATGACATCTTCAGTTTTCCAGTTGCTTTTAAATTATTTGCATTAGTCACTGTTGTAGTAAACTCATGTGTCGTAGATAAGAGGAGATTTTTACGTAGCTTGGCAAAATTCACACGTGCAAATGTTAGTTCACTCTGTGTGGCCCAAATATTGCCAAATTTTCTATTCTTATTTTCCAATGTTGTCACTTAACAGTAAATTTTTAATTGCAATCATATTAAAAAGAAATTCACAACTAGAAAATTTTACAATTAATCCCCACAAACTGCACGTTTACTATAAGACACTACGAAACTTCACAGATTTCTTTCCTCTACAAGACTAACACTTTAATAAAATTATTTCTTTCTATTATTCAGGAATTATTCACTTATGTATGAATTTTTAACGAGTGCGTCACATCATTTTGGGAAAACGCTTACGTTTTTGCGCTTTTCAATTGCCTTGAAACCATTTCTCATTTCATGTGCTGCCATTTAGATTAAGTTGAGTTTCCTCCATTTTTACCCATCTTCTCTAGCAGGGGCGTACCGGCAGTTTTTCTTTTCAATGTACCAGAGACTGGTAACATTTCTTAGTAATAGTAATTTATACAGTAAACAATACCAGCTACTGATGCAGCGTACCGGTAGCTGGTGGCTCGGTGCAGCGTACCGGTAGTTGGTGGCTCGGTCCATCCAGGTTCTTTTTTACGGAACTATAGCGAGAGCAAAATCGCTACTATTTCTGTATTTTCTTCATCATGCTGTAAGAAAAACTCGATAGTCTAGTGTCCCTTACGATGAAATACGTTTAAGCCTTCCAGCATGATATTAAAAAATTGAATACTGCCATTTGTAGTTTCTAGAGTTTTTGTTTGTCGCTTTACACCGATTTTAAAACTGGACTTGTTCAATATATCACGATAAAAAATAGTGTGTATCGTAGCTGCTTAGTTTCATCTTCCTTAGAGAGTAAAATTCAAAACTTTTGTCATAATTGAATTAGGAGTACTGTTCAGCAATAAAATATCTTCGTAGTTCAATACTGATTTAGGCATGAACCTTTTAAAAAATGTATTCCAGCAAACTGTGCTGACAGAAAAGTTTTTTGATCATTCCTATTATTACATGTCAACTCCAGGATATCCTACCATACCTTTTTAGGAACCTTGACGTACGAACTAATACAATATTAGCCGTCTCACTCAACTCGTCTTAATTCTGTGTTAGAGTATTTGCCCAGTCTGCTCATCGTAGACACGGGCACGCCTTTTGAAGAAGTGTTCCATAGATTCGAGAATGTAATCAGGCAGTTTACATTGTTTCATCTTTTGCGTTTCTTCTCTCGCGGAAGAATTGAACACATCGAGCGATCGAACCTCCACATAGTGTGTTTGAAAATCTGTACTTTATTACTTTATAGTTGAGGGGACACGTGTTACCGCTGTCCAAACACCATCTACAATAGAGTATACATAAACCTGAATATTAACCCTGGAACGACGAAGTGGGCCTGAGAGGCCCAGTGTCAAAATTAGCAAGCCCATAAATTGTTATTAAATATTTATTAGAGACTGAAACTCTATGACTTTAATAATAAAAGTTATAATTCAATAAAATAATTGAAAAGTGACTGGGCCTAATAGGCATACCTAATCTCTAATGCTGATTATTTTTATCCGTCGTTCCAGGGTTAATGTCTTCAAATTTTGTTCTAGAAATGTTGATTTGAACTCGAGCCTTCAACTTCTTGTGCAAGTGGATGCGATCCATGCAGCCACACTCGTTAAGCTCCGGTATTTTGCTGTGGAAAGGAAGTGAGAAATTGCTAATTGTGTGTATGTTTCTACATTAGAAGGACACATTTAAATGGTTTTGCTTACACATGCTTAAAATACACTCCTACTCATCGCCCACGTAGCAAATTGTGAACTTTGTATGAGTTCTCTTAAGTTTACTTCATCGTTGTATTGCTTTGTGTGATCCACTCTGTAAATATATTTGATTTCAGCTTTGAATGAGTTTTATTATATGTTTGACTCTCAACAATGAACGCCTGTCTCAACTGGCGTTCGCGGTTGTTTTAAAGATGAAATTCTCAAATTGTGAGACATAAAGCCTAGTTCCAGTTCAATTATTTTTTCTTAGTAGAAATATTTGTCTTGGCAAAAGAATCTGTATTAAATTCCGTATCAATTTGCTGTAAATATTGAAGGAAAAATCTGTGACAGGATGAGTTATTTGTATTTGATCTCTTACTATACTTCCTATTATCAAATTTAGATTACTAGTTATTAACATGACTATGCTTTAGCATCGTCCACCGTGGTGGGAAAGGGGGGCTGAAGAAGAGTTAGATCATTTAGATAATTTAGTGGAATTCCCTTCAGTGGAGTTAGAAAATTGCTAAAAATTTACTCTTCAGCGTCCAGTAGCTCTGACTTCAGTTGACCTCCATACTCTTCGAAAGCGGAACACAACCGCAGACGAGGTTCAATTATTGCTAAATCTCAGAATTACCGAACAACACTCATGACACTCATTGTTGACCCCGTAGCAATTACTAACGTATGCTTTTGTATCCTAAACAAACGTGTCTCAGGAACCAACAGGCAGTGACTCCATCCATAATTTATCACGCTTTCTTACACTCCTGATTTCATGACGTTGTTAGACTGTAGTTGTTCATAACCTCATATTTTTTCTATATTCTACACTCAATTTTTAATATATTATAGAAATCTGTTTTTGGTGATAGAATTCATAAGGTAACAATGGCTCTCATAAAGTTGAGAACCTAAAAGACGGTTGTCAAGCTAATATGGGAAAATCTTTTCGCCTACAGGACTGAAAAGCATGCTGCGAGTAGCTTCATGTCATATGCTAAATACGTCTTTTGGAGGCTGACACGTGAGGCTGTTCAATAGACAGTAGTCACCGCATGGGGTTCATTTGTCAGGTTCTTTTTTAGAAACAAAATGAAGAAGTGAGTCTCAAAAGAAGCTAAATAACATTTCAATACCAGCATTTAGAAGAAATTGAAACTTTGCCATAATGCCAGTCGACCTTCATCGTCTGTACTGTAACTCCTCTGTTTTTCAATGGAGCCGCGATCCTGTTCAGCTTCGTTATCCGTTTCGTAAAGTGATTGATTACCTTCGTTGGAATATTCTGCATTTCCTAGGTTGGACGAATTTTTCAGACATTTTCAGAGAAGTCACCTTGTTCATTTTCGTCATCCCTTTCCTTAACAAATGTAGTTTCTTCGTTGGGCATGCTAGTAAAAGTTGATTGTAGGAGGTTTTAATTTATCTACGGCACATGTCTAGATTGTTAGCTTTGATTTGGTATGTAAATAAAGTGTGAGGGATGAATAGATGAGAAATAATTATGATAACCGGAAGGTATAAATATCGTTAGTGGAGTCCAAAACGAGTGTCGAGGTTTGGCGTACTCCATGCTAGTAAAGGTTAATTGTATGAGGTTTTAATTTAGCCACGGCACATATCTAGATTGTTAGTTTTGATTTGATATGTAAATTAAGTTTGTGGGATTAATAGGTGAGAAATAATTACGATAACCGGAAGGTATAAATATCGTTAGTAGACTCGAAAACGGGTGTCAAGAAACGGCGTCCCTCTAAGTGCGAGTGGTTAAGTAAGGGGGATTAGTTTATAATTGTTCAGTGAGAGAAGGTTATTAGCGTTAATTTGAGACCAAAATGAAGGTTCTACGATGAATAGGAGGAAAATAATTAACGAAACTGTTCGTTTCAAGATTTTTTCTGGAAATCTCAAGATTTTTAAGCTCGTGTCGAATTCGGTGTAGAGATCGGTGTCGAGATTTTCCCTCCGGTCGCCCAGCGCTTATTCCATCTTTTCAGCATAAAAAGTGATTTTGTTAAATGCTCATCAATGCTATACATATTTCACATATGGTTTTTTCATCGGCTTCTTTTTCATATGATGCAAGTAATCTATGTGGGAGATAAATTCAGTTGTAAAATATGCACTCATCTGAAATCAATTTTACTGAGAAAGATATTTTTGAAGAGACAACATTCTTAACGCGTTTCTTCTAGTTAGACCAAAAATAACAGTAAAATTCTTAAAATTTAGTCGATGCAAGGAAATTTTCTCGCTAATTTATTTTGGTGTTATTCCCTCAGTAACCCCAATCCAAGAGGAAGGATAGAGTTACGGATGGCAACAGTAGAAGCCCAAGCACGCAGTTTCGTTATTGATCGGAAAGTCTGTGTATAGAAGTTAAAGGAGGTTATGAACGAAGGTAATGTATGTGCATTTGATTTAAGAAATGTAAAAAAGAATATTTGAGGCTTTCCAAGTGTAGAACATTTATGATATGGTGCTCTCATTCAGTTAGCCAACTAAATTTAGTCAGAATTAGCATTCAATGACACTGACGCCAGAACGCTTCTTCCCATTGCAGGTCGGATTAATAGTCTTTTTGAAAAGTGCCACAAAAAATGCCATAAAACAGCATTCGTTTGTGTACGATCTACATATATAATGGACAGTGTATCTGTGTGTGTGTCCGTCCCATCACTTCCTGTCTTTTTCTAAAGAAAAATTATTGAACTGAAATCCAAACTGGCATGCGTGTTTTGTAGGCATTGTATCGTGGATACCAAAGGCGTCGGATCACCATAAAAAACTCAATTTTTTCTATTAGCATTCTTCTCTTACACGGCCATGTTATGGATAAATACAGTACAGAATGGAAGTTCTATATATATTTATGAAAAATATTCAGATTATGATAGTACCACGGGTAAAACTAAAATATGTATTTAGTTTCATAGATCGTTCGTTAATTTTATCACTTTTAAACCAAGTAATTTCAACGGGTAATTTCAGGACCATGTTATCAGTAGGTAAAATGCGAAATGGAAGTTTCATATATATTAATGAAAAAGTTTTAAAACAATAATTCATCTTGTCTTCAATACATTTATCTTTAGAATAATTGTAAATTGGTCAAATCTAAATTGTAGAATTTCTATGGGAACTGTCTAGTAGTCATCTATTTAATCTAATTCTCTGAATTACGTTCATGGGTTAATATATTATTTATTTATTTATGTTTCATGTCATGCTCTTAAGAATAGATTAGCACTGGTGGTCTTGGTTTCAGTTAACTGGTAAATTAATACTTGTTTTTGCTGTATAAGTGCACTATAATGTCACTTTAAAAAAAATTAGTGATCCAGAGCCTTAGTACTCAAGCCTGTATCATGGATACACAGTTTGGCAGTATATTTCAGCTCAAAAATACAGTATTCTAAGTGTTTATTACTGCCACAAAAAAAATAAGTTTCCTCTGAAATAAGCTTAAGCATGGAAACTCCACTCAAACAAAAAAATAGACTGAATTGAGAGCAAGGAAGAAGAGTGAGAGAAAGATTAACTCAAGAAAAACAAGCTGTTGTAAGGCAACAGAGACAGGATCAGTATGCAAGTAGTTCACAAGAATGACTAGAGGCCATATGCTCAGCAGTAAAACTAAGGCAGGCATAGAGGCATGAACATGAGGATAATGACCAGCGTTATGTCCGTAGAAGGAGTCTCAGAATAGCAGCGCAAGAGAGAATAGCTGCTAAAACTGAGGCAGAATCAAGTCAAAGGAGAGAAGATATGAGACAGAGAGTGCAGCAAAGGATTGCCAATGAAACTGAAGAAGAGGCAAATCAAAGAAGAGATGATTTGTTGTTTGATTTGTTTATCACTAGGAATGTTGTCATTAAAGAAATACTCAATTAAAATGTTTGTCCTTTGTAAACATAGATAAAACTAAGTATATTGCATTGCATTCTTATATGTACTTTTATGTAATATCTTTCCAACAGTATTTGCCATCATTTTTGATGGCACAAGTACACTAATATAATATGACTTTTCTTACTGAATTGTGGGGTTTTGAATATCTTACTGCTATTTAATTGACAGTGAATTTGAAATAAATGTGGATTATTATTAAGTTGTAATTGAAATGAATATGGAATAATCATGAGTTTTAATATAAATGAATGTGGAGTAATATAAAGTTGCAATTGAAATGAAAATAGTTTGCTGGATTTCTATTGATCAGACTAATTCTTTATGAAGATGCTACTGGTTAAAATTATTTTATATTGTATTTTCTTCATAAGAGTGGTGGTGGAGAAAGAATTGGAGTACAAAGATGAAGATAGAAAACTGCAAAGCTGCTGGGTGATCTAAAGCACTAAATTAACTTGTGTTTTGTCTTAATAGGCTTTATGATTAGGATATTGTGCTGGTCCTTAATATTGCAATGATACAATGCTCTGTTAACAGGATACTTCCAGGGAAAGAAGCATAGTAGGTATAAATTCAAGTCAGATCATGATATGGGTCCACATTGTAGAGACTGGGGCAATTCTAACATCTGTGATGACAATTTAGGAATTAAAAAATTACTAGAGTTTTAGTAATTTATATGCATTTATCAATACTATTTTTATTATCAAAAGAACATCTGTTTATCATACCTAAAATTTAAAGAATAACACAATAAACAATTATTTTGACTACAAAATATTTTCCTTTTTGCTAAATATATGAAAGCATAACTCAAATTTCTCAATTTGAAAAGTAAAATAACTTGACTTGTGAGATTCATCAGTAAAGGCTTGAAGCTTAACACGTTGACTCCGAAGTGGTACGTATGTGTACCACTGAGGTTAGGTTCTGTAATTTTTTCAGATCCTTCTAGTGACTATGCATACAAAGTGAAGATTTACACCAGTCAGGCAATCAGAGGCAATGTGTTAAAGTATGTTTATTGAGAATTAGTAGATAGTTTATAAAGTTAATTCAAAATTAGGAATTGGAAATAGTTGCATTCAAATTTCATTGTGAAGTAAGGTAGTTAAGGATAGACTTAATAGTTGATTGAAACATTATATGCAAGATTTGTTTCCCTTACCTCTAGTCTAAAAACATCCTTTCTATCTAGAAGTGCAATTTTTCTTCTTATCTTATCTGTGATTTTTCTTGCTTCTCTACTCTCTTCTACCTTTTCTTCTTTATTATTTTCTCCTTTTCTTTTTCTTCATTCTCTCCATCCTCCACTTCCTTCATACTTTTCTATCTCCATTTCTTCTACTTTTCTACCACCATTCTTTCTATTTTTCCTACTTTCTCCATTTTTCTACAATTTTACCTCCTCCATCTTCTCTACCTTCCCTATTTCTTCTACTTTCCTCCTTCATCATAGCTTTAATTTATCTTCCTCTTCTATCCTCTCTACCTTTTATTCTTTCCTATCCCTCTGATTCAAGTTTCATCTTTTCTTGCTAGCATTGTACCTTATCACCATCACTTTAAATTTCTCATCTAGCCTTCAGATGTTGAGTACAATCCATTTTTCTGGTTTTGCTGCTTTTAATATCCTAATCTAACTCTTGTATAGCTGATTAGTACTGCATTGTTACATTATGGTAAGTTATTTTATGTAATTGTGGTTGCAGGAATGTGGCGCAGAATGGACACTGGACCCTACAATGAAGACCAGCAGTACTATGACACTGCAGCACAGGTATGGATGCAGTTACACACTGAAGCTGAGGGCAAGTCAAAAGTGAATAAAGAAGTGTGGTAGCAAGGCACATTACTGGCTTTAAACTTTCATACTGAATTTATTATATCTGTTGGTGCTCATAATGAAGAAAAAATTTGTGTTTGAAGTACATAGTTTTCTACTTCTGGTTTCCTTGTTAATTTGCTCCAGGTCAATTGGATTTGTGTAGGTACTTAGTCACTGAAGTTTTTTGTATTTGCAGTTACTAGTGTTCGTGTACTTGCAGTCACTAGGGTTTGTGTACTCGCAGTCTAGGGTTTGTGTACTCGCAGTCATTAGGGTTTGTGTACTCGCAGTCATTAGGGTTTGTGTACTCGCAGTCATTAGGGTTTGTGTACTCGCAGTCATTAGGGTTTGTGTACTCGCAGTCATTAGGATTTGTGTACTCGCAGTCATTAGGGTTTGTGTACTAGCAGTCATTAGGGTTTGTGTACTAGCAGTCACCGGGTTCAACTTTTATGAGGAGAAACACCAGCCTGCAAATTTTTCTGGAAGCATTATCTTCCATCATTAATTTTTGCAAAATATTCATTTTTGAAAGAACAAATTGTATGATTTCTGAAAGCTCTCATATATATGTTTAACATTTTTCTGGAACCCTTTGTGCCTGTGTTACACCTTTACTAATTTTGAAGGCTACATACGTGATATTGAAATGTGGATTGTCAGAACCACTGAGCTGCTTGCAAATGTGATTTCATTTTCAGGTCCCTATAAAGTAATTTCATCATCAGGTACATGTAAAACAATTCATCATAAGGTACATGTTATGCAATTTTATCATTGGAGACATGAAAAGCAATATCATCTAGTACATGTGAAACAATTTCAACGACAGGTTCATGTAAAGCAATTTCATCATCAGGTTCATGTAAATCAGGTACAGTTGAAGGTCTCTATGAGCAGGACTCTCTGATGGAGGCAACGGAGATTCCTTCAATGGACAGTGATGGAGAAGGACCAAAGAGGAAGCTGAAACATTGGGAAAAAATTGGACGTAAGTTGAGAAATGCTTCTGTTAATTCATGTGGATGAAATTTGTGATTTTACTTGCTTAAATTTCATTCTTGAGAATAGCTCTCAATTGGTTTTTACTCTACCCTTACAAGTAAATTTCTTTCATTATATTATGAATGGAGTTTACTATTGTTTCTTAAACGCATCTCAAAAGGTTTGTCATTCATAATATTCATGATTATTGTGAGAATCTTCAAGAACAAGTTTCTTGAAGATATCGTAAACATTATCCTACTCCATAAGAAAATAAATTAACCTGTGGGCCAGGAATTGATCAAGGAGTACACACCTCAGCTTGAAATGGGACTTTCTCTTATTAAATTTATGGAATAATTGAATGTATTCTAGCGAGGCTTTGTAGTAAAATATTTATGGGGGCAGTACTGCTTTGAAAAAAATGCAAAATTGAGTACATATATTTTCTGGGCTTGTGATTATCACTCCCTAA
>VCRD01000320.1:285238-308172 GCA_006783055.1 Trinorchestia longiramus
TGAGTACATATATTTTCTGGGCAACCTAATTTCAAGGGGTATCTTTGTTGTTGCTTCATTTGCTTGTGATTATCACTCCCTAACTTCTGAGGGTTTAGCTCAATGTTTGCAGATATTTGGAGTTCTGGGAGACATATTGTCCCAGTATTGTGTGGGCTTAATAGTTATTTATTATTCAAATTGGCTTGTTCTAAAACACGATAGATTTGAAGTGTACTATTAAAAAGGTTGGATTTTTTAGAATTAATCATCAATAAATAAATGGATTTGTAAAGATATTCTGTGTGTTAAGTGTTGTTTGTGTGATGTTTTTTGTGGTTGTTGGGTTAGTGCTCTAATTTAGTTATTGTCTTTAGTCAAGGGATAAATTCTGCTTTGATGTGCACCTGTCACTGTAGCACTACATGGATTTGCTTCTTTTTTTCAATTGATAACTCAAAATTCAACAAAACATTGCAAATGCACAAATATTGCCCTTCTGACTGCAAAAAAACCCCACATTTTTTCAGAAGTCCTCCAAAAAACCTTCCCTAGAATATACATATAAATTATTTTCACCATAAATTATTTTAAATTTATTAGTTACTTGGAATATGTGTGAAATAAAATGATCACTGGTGTAACCCATTTCTTTGTTCAATGTCAACTGATTTCCCTGAAGGAAAAAAATTTGTATCAAAGTTTTCAAGCATGGAATGTAAAGCTACTTTTGTGATTGTTACATGAGACTAACTTTTCTGTGGATAATTGATGAAATTAGGTCTTAGTGTGTTTTACTTCTAAGTGAATTTAATTTAAGGCCATTCATCACATTTGTTCCATGTTAGTCAAACTCTCCAAGGCTGCTCTTACTCTTGCATCACTGTTTGGAAAAACTTGTCTTTTGAAATTTATTGTAGTTGCATGTTATTGTCAGTACATTTTCGTTTCTAAAGTTTATCAACACTGCATGTGGGAACTGTAATATAGCGTGATAAAATTATTTTCGGTGCAAGTGTTTAGCACAAAAAAAACTGGCTCTTGTTTGGTATTTTAGATTTGATGATTTTTGTAGTATGATGTATACGACAGATGAACCAATTCGAGGAAGTGAACTTCAGTGCAGTAAATGTACTTTTTTCTTGTATGAGAGAGGAAGAGTCTTACACTCTTCCAGGAGTGTCTTCAAGTTCTCTTCACCATTCGACTTCTTGTGTCGATGAGATGCTCAGTTCTATTCTTTGAACGTCTTTTGGTTGTATGGTGTGACTAAGAGCTCTGTAGTCCAACCGTTGATATGGAGTGGAAAATTTAAATAACATATTTTTTTGTTCACGTGCTCAATTGATTATTAGAGAATTGAAGGTTTTTTAAACATTAATTTTCTCAGTTTTGTCTTACCTATCGAATATAATTGGAAAACTAAGGTACAGTATAGAAATAGAATTGAAACTAGAATATTGAGTTTCAATTCCACTGGTTTGAGTAATGCTCTGGAGCTATCTAGAAAAATTTGCGACCATCAGAGCACTGCAAAATAGCCTTGATATAGGTTTAGTTATTGCTTTTATTTCACTCGTGGTCTATTGTTTGTCTCTCACTTGGAGATGCCGACGTATCAACACAATTGACCTGCTGGAATGAATTCTATCTGCCTTCAACATTCGTGTTTTCATTTATCTTTTAATATGAGACCCTTGTCAGGTTTTCTGATTAGCCAACTTCTTTATAACCAGTTGGAGATCATTAGCGACTAGTTTGAACCTGCCTGCTGTCTGAAAAACTGGCCCAAGAATGATGATTTCAACTGTGTAAAACGTATCCTAGACTTTCTACAGCTTCTGGACATTTGTTTATTTCAACTAAGTTCATTCTTGTTTGTTTCATTATTCCTCATCGTTCTTTTATCTTTGATTGTCTTTCTCTTAAGGTGTTTTGTAAAATTTGAGATGTAGCTTTGTTGCTGTGGGCATTGTGTGGTATTTGACACTTGGATTATTATTGAAACAGTTACTCAAGCGGAAATAAATTTTCTTGCAGCTCATCTTCTTCATACAATTGACAGTTGCTACTCATTTGAGTAAGGTAATACTATTGAGGGTTTCCGCAGTGTGTATTCAATGTTCTCTTGCCCTTGAATAGCCGAACTCGTCAACATTTGTCAGGTAGATATACAGTTGGGGGGGGGAAATAATACAACACGTTGATTAAATCGCCAGATTGCACATTTGTAGACCACTTTCTATTACAAAAATTGGACTGTATATAAACAATAGTATAAATAGGTTAATAATATATCTAAAACCCACAAATATTTCATGAAAAAATATATAGGAACATGTATAATAAATACGTGAACAAAAGTTTACAATACCCGACTTTTTTTCTTATATTATACATGAAAATTATTGTAGGATTATTCCAGAATGTTCTAATACATTTTACTATTTGGCAACCGAACTTTCGTCAGTATTCATCTCCAATAACGTGTCATTGGTACAGCATCTCGTTCTGAAAGTATGGGTAAGAATGAGGACATCAGCCAAGATCGCGAACGTATTGTGGAGCTCCATAATGAAGGTTTGGGATATCGGAAGATAAGTGCACAACTGTGTTCCTATAGCCTCCGTTCGAACCATAATGCGTAAGTGGAAATTTCGGAATACGACTCTCAGCAAGCCTGGAACTGGCCGTCCATGGAAAATTACCGACCGTGCTGCTCGAAAATTGGTCCGAACAGTAGTGCAGAGACCTCAAACTACTCGTGAAGAATTGAAGGATGATCTCAAGGCATCTGGGATCGAAGCTAGCAAAAACACGGTCAGCAGGGCACTACGCCGTGAAGGTCTTCGCTCCCGCACCCCTCGTAGGACACCTCTTCTCCAGAAACGTCACGTCAAGGCCAGGCTGAAGTATGCCAACGACCATTTGAACAAGCCAGCAGCGTTTTGGAACTCAGTACTGTGGTCAGATGAAACCAAAATTGAACTATTCGGGAGAAACAGCACAAACCATGTTTGGAGGCAACAAAACGAAGAGTATAAACCAAGGTGCACCATACCCACTGTTAAATTTGGAGGTGGCTCAATCATGGTGTGGGGATGTTTCAGCTCATCAGGGGTAGGTAAACTTCACATCATTAAAGGAACCATGAATGGCAGGAAATAACCTGAAATATTGGAAGAGCAACTCCTACCTTTAGCTCGTTTGTTAAAATTGAGACGAGAATGGAAATTCCAACAAGACAACGATCCAAAATATACTGCAAACGAAACCAAGGAATGATTGAGGATGAAGGAGATAACCATTTTGAATGGCCAAGTCAATCCCTGGACATGAATCCGATCGAAAACTTGTGGAGGGAATTGAAATTGAAGATTCAGAAGAGAGGTCCCAATAACATCAGTGAACTCAAAGAAATTTGCATTGAAGAATGGAATAAGATTACGCCCGAAACTTGTAAAAGGCTGATAGTGAACTACTATAAACGTCTCGAGGCCATGATTAATAAGGGCTGTGCAACGAAGTATTAATGTATGTAAATCTTGAAATGTGTTGTAAGCTTTTGTTCACATATTTATTATACATGTTCTTATATATTTTTTCTATTAAATATTTGTGGGTTTTAGATATATTATTAACCTTTTTATACTATTGTTTATATATATATCTATATCTCTATCTATCTATATATATCTATATATCTATATATAGTTCAATTTTCGTAATTGTACGTGGTCTATAAATGTGTAATCTGGTGATTTAATCAACGTGTTGTATTATTTTGCTCCCCACTGTATCTTTAAATATCCGTCGCTTGATATCAGATTCCTATCACAAACTTAGACTACCTCTACTTAATTGCTCTCGCCTGTATTTGAAAGGTTTTTCAGATCGCTACTACATTTTTGTGTAAATAGTCTTGAGGGAAGCGAGTCTCGAACTAAAACTCCTGACTCTGCAAATATCATTCCTAATTAAAATAAATATTTAATAGAAGTGATGAATCTCTCGCGTGCGCATTTCTTAATACATTTGTGTATAGGATCGAGCAATGAAGACATTAGGTCGAGTATTTCAATTTTAGTTCGGTGAATTGTTCTGTTGTTCGTTTACGACAGCATACCTGAGGTTAAATATTTGATTGTAATATTTTTAAAATTTCCTTTTGAAAATTGTTCACAATGGCTGGTCACACAACACGAGGGATGTTTGTTTTAATCCTGATGCTCGAGTTCCAACTTTGTTGGGTGTGCAAACCTAATTGATGTTTGTGTTGCCTGGAACAGACGCCTGGGCGTAGTCATGGTGCAAGTATGTGTCTCTGTATCAGTGTTAACTCGTGCACTTTTAGTGCCTCATTTCACAGCTCATTCACTCGCTGCACTGCCACGTTCTCAAAATTTACTGGTTCCGCTCAACTTCTTCTTGGCCCAATTTTGGATAAATTGGCTCGAAAGAACAATGACGTTTGATGCCGACTAATAATATTCTCTATGCCGTCTCTCGTTAAATTGACACTTACGGGAGAGGAGAGTAAAATAGAATTTCATGTCGAGAAGAGCTTTACCTTTTCATAAAATTTGAATTCTAAAACATTTTTGGATCTTCATGGCATGTTGCGGAACTGGTGGAGCAAAGTTTGAGCTGTGCGATGGGGTGTCTTGAGATAAAAAGTGTTCTCTGAGTTAGCAATGTTTGAACAGCTTGACATTAACTAAGTCTACTCGTATTGGGCTCACTGAAGGTAATCCAGAGTCGGCATGCACAATCTCACCATTTGAGAACACTCCGTATATCTTCTTATTCATTTCATTGACTGAAAGAATGAGTCACTTTCGCTTCCGTTTTCTGGTCGAGAGAAGTTTACCATGCTTATGTTTCTCTTCCTGCTTTTTGAAAGCGTCTATTCATTCACTGAGCTTTTTTCTGTTCAATTTAAGAACACTTCTGAGTGTCCATGCAGAGCGGCTCAAAGGAAATAAATGTATACATTCCAAGTAATTTCGGCAAAGTGAGAGATGGTGGGGTTGTGTTGTGGCTGCTGCTGGCCAGGAGAGTTGGCCTGCATGGCGCTGCTCCAGACAAAAAGCCTTGGTCCAGTGAGAGTCAATATTTGAGAGTAGACTAACCATCTCTTGCACCGTGCGCTTTGCTGCTCGCCGCTTGTAGCGGATGGACGTCCCATCAAGAGGAAGCCCAATCCGGCCAAACGCAATGCCCTCTTCCGGAAAGCCCTACAGCCCAAAAGCTCCATCATGTGCCTCAACGAGCTCCAGGCTGGCCTCAAGTACGTCACAGAGCCTGTGGCCACCGTGGGCAATTTCTGCGTCTCTGTAGAGGTGAGTATTGGCGACTCCACGCGGCTAGCTCCAAATTATGTGGCTTGATATTTCTTTTGAATTAACCGAGATTCGATATTTGTTATAAGTCGATTTTTGCCAATGGTGCAGAATGTAACATTTCTGTTCTTGATGAAATGGACTGGAGTTCGTTTCATAAATCAGTATTTCATTTTGTCGATTTGGCTTCGATTAGTATTTGCGATTTAGTGAAAACATTGATTTAGAAAAAACAATGCATTTAACTGATAGCGAAGTCCTGGCTATAGTGAGAAATAATGTTAGGTTTCATTTTGGGACAGGTTACTCTGGTAAAATCTAAATCATTGTTCTGATGTTTACGAAATTTCTGGTGCAGTGCTGCTTTAGTGCAAAAATACCCTTGATGAAAGAGAGGTCTATTCGCTTCAGCTTATTTTTATTACTCTGTTGACTTCTACTTATTATCCTCTTTCTCGAAATCTTAATCTTTTGATCGTAGGTCTTCATTCCACGTAGCGATGTTTTCTTTATTTCATTTTATTTCGTTACGTGACATTAGTTTTTATGTGTTTTAAGCATCGTTCTCTATTATAAGTACATTATAGGCTCAAAGCAAAATCAGACTACTTGTGTTTGACCTATAATTACAATTTTTATCGTCAGGTAATGTCAGGCCTCGAGTGGAAAAGATATTTTTGGTCGTGGACTGCTTGAAAAGCAAGGGAATATTCTATTTCTTGACGTCAACTGTGACTCTTATACTCTGACATCTATAGTCTCTTACAAGCTACCTGATAACTTACCTTTTCTAGTGATATTAAAAACTTGTGAGCCTACTGTATGTGTAATTGCATTAGGCTAGTTCGACAAACAGGATCGACTTAACACTATATTTAGCCCTATGACGATTTTTCCAGCTTTGATCCGTTTGAGTATCAGCCTTCAAGTTACTTCTATTGGTAATTAAATTTTGTGCTGATACCGTATTGAATAGAGGTCATCCTCGTTTAAATTTTATACTAGAATATTAAAATTTCACCTACTTTGTTGAACTTAACTCTAATATTCTCCTCTTCTTGCATTGAAGTACTCGACTGTTTCTAGGTGAATGGACAAACATTCCGTGGATATGGATCGAGTAAGGACATGGCCAAGCAAGCTGCTGCTGAGGCCGCTCTAGTTAGCTTCGTGAAGCCTCCTCCTCCTAAACCTCCGGCGGGAGAAGCACCTAACCCCGAGGACGACACGACCCCGTGGCGCACCTTGGCCTCCTTTGCCATGTACAAGCTGTTCAGTGACTGGCGTGACGGCAGGATTGGCATGTGCACAGCCAATGCCCCTCAAGGTTTCATGCCTAATGCCATGAATATGTGTGGAGGTAAGCAGTAGAGGCAGTTTTAGGTGGTATAGTTGCGAGCGCAGTGGTATTCACGAGTAGCTGTACGAGCAGCGGAAGTTGATAAGTTGTAGTGGTGTTCCTGCCAAGCACTGTGAACTTGTTTATGAAACACAGTGTTAAGGTCCTGTACGGTGAAATTGTTTGACTTCCAAACACGTAGAAATTGTTCGTAAGCATGAAATCAAATCGGCTGCAGAATGCTGAGATGACATCAGTTGCTTAATTTTAAAGTAACAGCTGCTAAATTTAAAATATCAGATGCTGAATTTTGAAATAAAATTAGCTGAAGAACTCTGAGATTACATAAACTGCTGCATGCTGAAATAACATCAGATGCAGAATGCTGAAATAATCAGGTATACTTCTGAAATTACAGCTGCTGAATACTGTCATAAAATCCAGGTGTAAAATTTTTTATTGTTGGATTTTTTAAGATTTAGCACTTCTCGAGTGGAATCTGAGTTATCGTGGCCGAAATTAGCAATTTTAATGAATTAGATGAAATTATTACTGAATTGACGAATTCTACCTTTGTTAAAAATTCTTGCATGCGATTGCAGCGAGAGACAATTGACTGTGTATGACATGTTATGTCTTCTAACTAATTTTCCACTTGTATTTTGCGTATAAAAATTTGTATTTAAAAACTTGAAGCTTGACTTTTGATTCGTTAATTTGAAATTTAATTTTCTAGTCCATTTACTGAACAATTTTCCGTGAAGGATGTGCTTATGGTTGTTGCAATCTGTTAAGAGAATATGCAAGGTGTTTCAGAATCTTTGGTATAAATTTTAACTTTCAATTCCTGCAGGTTAAATAACCGTAATTTATTCTATGAGGGTATCCAAAATGTTTAGTTTGAAAGTTACAGAGACTTGAAATGTTAAAGTACGATTTAATTCAACTGTTCGCTGTTGCATCTAAAATACATTTTGGTGCACCTTTGCATCAAGAATGTTTAGTTTCAAAGCTATGACTTATAAGGGAGATCATGTCGGGTTAATGAAAAATTAAATACTGAATAGTTTTACTTTGTAAAAATATAGTTTGAAGTTAAGTTAGTAGCCACAATAGGAATTCGGAATTCCACATTTGCTGCGATGCATGCCTGGTGGCGCCGGTGGAATGATTGTCGAGCTCGTGCGAAAACACCAGGAGTTGCAACAATCCTTACATTGGCATCATTAATTTGCTGAGATCTTCAAACGGAACTGGTATTCGTACATCAAACTTTTTAGGTGCCCCCAAAAGTAAAAATTTATGGACGTCATGTCAGGAGACCTGGGTGGCCAGGAGATCTGTCCGCTACGACCGATCCTGCGGTTTGGATACCGATCATTCAATAATTGCCCAGCAGCAATCATGAAGTGTGCAGGTGCACCATCGTGTTGGAACCACATTCTTCTGCAAATCGCCAAGAGAACATCTAGCAACACGGGTAGCACTTCATAAAGAAACAATTGCGTTCAGCGAGTCTTACTGGGAGGATGTAGGAGCCGATGAGATGGTTGTCAGTAATGCCCGCCCACACATTTACGGAGAATTTAGTTTGGTGACTGCTTCTCCGTGTACCATGTGTATTGGTGTGGGACTGCAAATGTAGATTATGCCGTTGAATATTCTCTCTCGCGGGAATGTTGCTTCATCTGTGAAAAGAACCTTTGATACAAAATTGAGCTCTTTTCCTCGTCGCAAATTGAACACGCCAAGGATAATCGTCAGCATTTAAGTTCTGAACACGCGGAATGTGAAATGGATGTTTTTTTTTATCGTATGCCATACCGTACTGACTAAATCTGTGAAAGGTTGTATAACATGTCACACTGTACTGTGACATACAGTGCGACACCGTATAAGGAAAACATTTGCTGCAGCGCGTGTGCTTGTTGTTGGATCACTATGAAAATGTTCTTATGTAAGGCTACAAATATTTGATGCACAGCACATGTCTGTTGGAATATCTTTCACTGAACATTCTCGAAGCCCTCTTTAAAGGGCCGTACGCTATACCGTAAATTAGTCGCATATCTGCAAGTTCAGTATTCGGTAATTGGTCCATTATCGTTCATAACTGTGCCGTAGATTGACTGTTTAGTGTAAACTAACTCACTGAGTGCATCTGTTTCTTCGCTGTTCAGTGTAGAATCCTGCCAACCGAAAAGTTAGATGCAAAGGTGAACAGTTGAATTAAATCGTACTCTAGCATTTCAAGTATCTGCAACTTTTAAACTAAATATTTTTGGATACCCCTCCGTAGAGTAAATTGTACTTGTGTAACGTAGAACCTTAGGTTAAAGTTTGTTCCAAGAATACTGAAATCCCCTGTATATTATAAATGTTACGGTAGTTAATGTGATAAAAATTCATAAGAGTGAAGAGTTGATTAAGTTTTAAACACACCTGAAATGCATAAGTGCACACTTCTGTGTATCACGAACGCACCTCCTTCTCACGTCTGGCTTTTGGTATTTTTTTAACCTTACGACATTGATTCGTCTTCTCGGTTTGCAAACTGTCTCAACGTCACGACCGACATTATTCGACTGCTTTGTGATCTCACCGATTTGTGTTTGGCTCACTAAATCGAACTTCATCATACATCACAAGTACCTTATATGTAACTTTAAGGTGAAGGACAGAAAGTTGTTGAAAAGAATTGATTGTAAAGAGTCAGTTTGCACGCACAGGAATTTGAACAAGGCAGCTTTGTTTTCTTTCACTTCATGTGTACATAAGGTTAGTTGTCCTTATAGAGCAGGGGTTCCCAACCTGGGTATGGAATGATATTCCAAGGAGCACGAGAAAGGTCCAAGTAAATAATTGGATATTGGCTGTATTTTGACATTTTTTTGCAGCGGACTAACTTGGTTTTCATTTTAGAGTGAAGTATCGTTATTTAGTGCCTGTCACGTACACATAGCTGAAAAGATTCAATCCTACCATACATTGAAAGCGTTCAGTGGTTCCTAAAGTTTAGGACCAAAACTGAACATGTTTGTTACCGGGATGAAACAAGTTCAGGCGTCAGCTGTTCCGCACTGCCTGGCTAGTTTTGTTGTTATATTTGAAAGAAGTGGAATTTTCCAACCGTTTGAGAACTAGTCCTTCCCGTATTTAGTACTTTTTCTTACTCCATGGATATTTGTTTTATTTCAAGTAAGAGATTAATTTTCTGAGGTTTATTCCAATGTTAATTTTTTATGTTTCAGGGATACATTTGTAATTTCCTTTACAAATTATATTGAAGAATAAAGTACCAATCTTTTTTATGATAAAATATTATTCGTAATTCGTATAATTTATCCTTGAGAAAAATATAAATTTTAGAGGGTGCGAGGTTTGAATGAAATTTCTTAAGGGGTGCGGGGCGAAAAAAAGGTTGGGAACCCCTGTTCTAGAGTTATTAGACAGATATGTTGCTTGTGAGTTCGTAAGTCGGTTATCTGGGCTCAATCATTCCCTAGAAATTCAGAAGTCAATCTAATGTGTTGGTTAATGTCAGGTTGGTGTGCAGGTTTCCCAGTACAGCAAATGCAACAAATTCAGCAACAACAACAACAGCAGCAGCAGCAACCACAACAAGCCGTATCCATCCAGGGAGATCAGAACCCATTCAGTAACGTCAGTGCTCACCTGAACCGTAACCCCGTACCTGCTGCTGGTACCGCTGCCTCTGTTGGGGTCAAGACGGAGGTAGTATACAGCTAATTTGTTCAGTATTGTGGGTGTTGTGGTTACGCTGCACGCGGGATGTTGTCTTTTGTCTTGGTGTTCGTCCTCGACAGTATACCTTCAGAACTTCGTGTTGTATAGGAGTATTACTGCTCTTAAATTGATCAGCAACTTTTACTGCTTCAGCCAGGTGTTGGACTAGTTGTTATATTCCTTTTCTTCCATTTTTCTCCTAAATGTGTCTTGCGAGCAGCCCGCTACTCGTTTTGATGGTTTTTAATTTTGTCTTATTGAGGTACTTAATGTTATGTGCTTGATGATAACGTGAATTGAAATATAGTATTAAGGTGCCATTTTTAAAGCGTTGTTTTTGTAGCACTAAGCTTACTGCGCTGTACGTTTATCAAGCAAACGTTTCATGTGTTAGTAACCGTTTCGAAACCGAGGGAGTTATCAGAATTACCCATCTACTCCGTTTCTAAATATTTAGTGCATATCAATTTTAAAGTTGGTCGGAAATATTTAGTGCGTACAAATGTAAACTTTTGAGAACGGTTTGTTTCAAGGAAAATACAGGTTAACTTAATCATGTATTTCATACATTCAATTTAAAATGTATAGACAAATGAATAAGAATATTGTGATGCTAAATTTGAATAAATGACGATATACTTACTCAATACTCTCTCCGGTCGGAAATATTTAGTGCATTGGTAGAAAAGTGTCCACGTTTTAGTTTTTGTAAATAACTTGTTTTTTGTACAATGACGGTTGTTTGAAGTGTACTGAACTAAAATTTAATCCTCAAAGTAAATAAGTGGTTATGGTTAATATGATATCTGCTCCATAGTTGTTAAATCACTGCGGTTAATTAAAGAAAAATTTAACTATCATTTGGGAAAGAAATGACAATTATATTTACCATAGCCACTTATTTACTTTGATCATCAACTTTTAGTTCCGTGTACTTCAAAGAACGGTTTCTTGTATTTCCGACCGGAAAGAGTATATGGTAATGGTAAAGAATGTCTAAATCTAAGTGCCAGTATCGGCTTTGATCTTAGTATCTGTTCATCTCAAGTCATAATACTGTTCTTAATAACGAATTAATTTCATGGAATTTTTGACTTGCTCACGAAGTTTTTATTATACTCAGGTGGTTTCTACAGCGGCGCTGGAGAACGCTGTAGCGCCCAAGCCAGTAAGTGTTTTATCTTGTATTGTCTATAATTTTTTTAATACTTGGGAGATACGCTGAAATGGGTCATCTATGAACGCATCTTGGGGACTAGATAGATAGATTTGGTTTTCTGGTCCGCAATATAGGATGCCTGAGCTGGCGAGGGCTATTTTTTTGGCCTTCTCTACAATATATCTTGAGAATATTATGTTGTGAGGTATCCTTTAAGTTGACGTAACAACATTTATTGCTGAACCCAGAATATCTGGCTTCACCAGATTCTGGCCAAAAGCCAGAACAGACACATGCTGTCTGTTTTCGTCGGTGTACCTTGTATATTGAGCACCTCTCAGTCGTATTCTTAGCTACTTACAACAGTATTGCATGTGCTAGAGGGTTTAATTTGGTCTCTATGTATACCATGTCTTCATTTCTACTTGTCTTTGATGGGGGCGGCAAACATTTCATGCAACGGACTTCCTACACGAGTGTCTTGGAGACTTTTCATCTCTCAACTTCCTTTAGTTTTTCGTCTCATTGGGTTGCTTCCAGCCAATTTCAAGTTTTCCAAATGCTCAGTGATTAAATGGAAGCCCTGTGATTACGTTTAATTTTTTGGAAAGAATTTTTTCGTGCTCCGCGCTTTGTATTAATATGATCCGAATTTGTGTGTAGAAAACTCTGGTGAATGCGTGCTCATTCCGATCACTTCGTTCTGAGACAGAGCGGACTAATACGGCATTCATTACCGTTCCTTGAATAAGGGACTCATAATAATTTGAAGCTCGATTTCGTGGGTGTGTGTCCTGTAGCCGTCGGTCTGCTTTTTTTGAAAATTGAAGTGATCAAGAGCGTTGCTTATTCTCTGTAGTATCAGTAAGTTTTTGGATGAATTATGCATCTAACTCTTCATTTCGTCGATTATAGGATTTTCTTCAGAATGGTCGATACTAAGAATCTGCCATTAAGATTTGCCAGAGAGTGCCGTTAAGATTTGCACTCTCATACGTGTCCGATTTTTTTATAAATATTGAGTGCGATGGTTAAACCAGGAATATAATAATGTGAAATATTGAGAAACAAAAAATGAGGTTCCACTCAGAAAAAGCTAGTATTGTATACGTGACAAATGAGCCAACGTATGTGTTAGCTCCTCCACGCGTGTTAACTGTTGATTGTCACGCAGATCCGAGCTACAAAGCAGAATGCAGAGGCGCAACGCACCCAACACCCAGTAATGATTCTGCACCAGCTCTGTCCTGCCATCATATACAAGAACATTGAGGCACTCGACCCTGACACCAGTAAGAAGATCTACACTGTTACTGCCAACATTAATGGACAAGAGTTTTCGGAGACAGGTGAGACTAAATAATTTAATGTCAATTCACTTAGATGGGAAATTTTCCAGTTTGTGACTCAGCTATTATCCAGAGCTTCAAATGATCTTGAAGATTCTTCATGTTTGTTTTAAATCTCGTTTGTAATTTTTATTATTGTTTAGGCGGTTTAGGTTTATTACTGTTTAGGCGGTTTAGGTTTATTACTGTTTAGGCGGTTTAGGTTTATTACGAGCTTCAAGGAATGATCCTTAGGCTAACCTATAGAACTTACCCTCGTTTAGGAAAAGTAGGAATCTCAGGGCATGTTGAGAAGTAAATAACTAATGCTATCAAGTCCTTGACTGATTGAGTGCCCTAGTGTTAAATCGGTAACATAATTGTGCGAATTTTATCGTGTATCAAATTTCGATGGGCAGTAAATTATTCGTTCATGTGTTAGTGGCTTCGTAAAGAGAACAGTAGTTTTTATTTCTTTCTCAAATTTTTTATGCGGGGTTGGTACTAGATTTGCTGGTTGTACGAAACAACGCACTTGAATGTCAAGCCATTTGTCAGGAGGTTCGAGTTTCTGTTGTAAATATCCATGATCGAGGGAAAAGTGGTTATTGACAATGGTTATGTAACGGGTCATAGATATGCTTGAACACGAGTCCCAGAAAGTTTAACAGTGAAGGAATCATATTTTATCGCACATGAATGAGTCGAATTTTTCTTTTTGAGTAGCGGAGTCTTTTATGAGAGATTTTTTCTCGAGTATATCATATTGTATAGATGAATTAAATAGAATAGAATGAGGCGATAGGAACGAGCCTTTTGGCCCATTCTTGGGTTGGTGCCCTAGTCCCATGCCGTAATTCTAGCCAAGCGATGGTCATACACACACTGACCACCGCGGCAGCGGTCCTCGAACCCGGGTCTTCTCGCATCGCGAGTGAGTTCGCTCGCCAGTCAACCAAGCTGGTGGTATGCATTGGTATTTTCCCCCTGTATCGGCGAGGTTCCCAACAGAGTCTGCAGTTAAACATCTGAAGCACTGATCCACGTCAACCACATTGTGGAACCCGCATATCATTGTTTTGGAGTATTAAGACGTGTGCCTCAATGAATGAAGCAATTCATTTTTTCGATACAGGAGGCGATGTGCAATCACAGGCCACGATCGAAATTAGCTCATATTATAAGCTATATTAGACATAGTGCACCAGATGGCTATTTTTTCCGTGTTGCAGCAACACGATCGTATTCTGTTGTGGGCTGCGTAATTTGTTGTTCAGGGCTGATTCGCGTGTTTTTGTGCCTACTTTAGTCTGTTCAATCAGGATATGGTTTCGGTAAAAGTGCTATTATTTAATACTTCAAAATTTTACTGTCGTACAAAATACTGTCGTCTAAATTTAAAAACTTTTTTTTCCAGCTACGGCGATCAAGAAAGCAAAGTTCCAACTAGCGAAGATTGCTCTTAAGGAGGTGTTCAACATCGACAATATTTACACTGCCTGAACACACAGTATCCCAGGTTGACTTTTACATTTGACGGAAGAGAGGGATACATGATTCGAGTTTATGCTGTGCGGCGATCGTTTTCGAACGGTTTTTGATGTTGCATTACCGAACTTATCTCAAATTTAGCCTATTTATCAGCTATGAGTATCATGTTATTACATCAACAACATTCTTTTTGGTACGTTTCCGAAAGGACCCTTTGCTTCTTACCTAGCTAATTGCTGACGATGTTAATGACATGCAATACAAGTTATTAGCTTCTTTTAAGAGCCTGCAAGTAGTAAAAATCTATGTTAATGTATTGAATATAGTTGCATTTGCATGTTTGTTGGTTTAATCGTACACATTCAGTTCCAATAATTTATCTCAACTCGTTCTTTGTAAGTCGTTTACAGATTCAGTTCATGTAACCGTTCTAGATTACCATCCAAAAATATGTCAAAACTGTGCTTGTGTTTTCTCCTAATTGTTGAATTTGCGACGGGGATATTATAAGCGTTTGGATGTTTTTTCCACACTAGCGTTAACGCTATTTGTGAAACGATATTCAACGACCAGATTGTTCGAAAAATAACAATTTCGATAATTACAGTCTGTTTGAACTATTGTACCTATTTTATAGTTGCTCAATGCTTTAATACTGTAACAGGTGTAACGTCAGCACGTGAAGAATTGCACTGGTAAAGACGAAGCTATCGCAAGTGCTAGTAGAACAAGTCTGCTCCTTGCGCTTTGAAGTTCATTCAATAACTGAAAAGAATTTTTGGAGGACTCTACCAGAGTTTGACTCATAACTTGAGTGCGTATATAGAGCTGCTGGCTGTTTTGATCGCTGGAGGAGGCAACGCGAAGTCATTTGTTGAAAATCTGTTCCTTGTCGGGCATTACGGATACGTGGGTATTGAAGATGCATTCCATACGTCGCCAACCCAAACCATGGCGCATATCTTTCCAAATAGCAATCCAGTGTGACTACGTCGAGCGTTGTCACGTATCGCTCGTCAGAATGGCTTCAATCGCACTGCGTGCAACAGATCGCATTCATGGTGGATCGTATAAAAGCGGTGCCTAAACATCTTGCTGACGGCACTCATCACTGCGTGCAGCAGGTCCTGGAGACTAGTGGAGGTTGACTGAGGCTTCTTCCAGTAGAATTCGTCGTACAAAAGTTGGAATCACTCGCGTTGTGTGCACACATAAATTGCAAAAATTACATCACACATCATTTTTATATGCTTAGGTCACAAAATATTACGCGCGAGGAGTGTCTTGAATTTTACAGATTGTACAGTTTGTCCTCGAGTCTTCAGTATAATTTCCTAGTTTTTAATGCGCAAGATAAACTACCATGCCTCTAAAATGCTCGTGTTTTAGAAGAACTTGGTCGTGAAGCTATCGAGTACCCAGGATCCTGAAAGAACAAATGGAAGATATTATTTAATATGAACAAAGATGACACAGGAAGAGTGAAACTTATTGAAGTAGTTCCAATTCAATTTTCTGAGGATTATATGGCATTGCATTACAAAAGAATAAGCATAAACAATTAAAGTTCCGCTGGGCAACAGCACGAAGGTCGCGCATGGGAGGGGAGGCTTCTGATCCTGCTCACACTTCTATGTACACTTTACTCGAGCTTCGAGTCTTATGATCATACTCTTAATTATAAAAATGGGGAACTGCCTTACAAAAGGAATGGTACAGTAGGCGTTTGCACACTTAACGTCGGAAATAATTTCTTGGGGATGAGAAAAGTTATGTAGCAATAGAAGAACTAACGACTTACCTCAAGTTCCGTATTTACAACAATCTTGACCATCGCATTATTAACACAGGCGCATCTTAATTACTTCGGTATTTATTACTTATTGTTCTCAGTGGCTGTCAACATTATGATAGATTAGAGAGCCGGGAACAATCATGAAACATAAATGGCCTAAGACAATATAAAATAAATCGACAAATTAATTCATTCAATTAAACAGTATGATGTTGGTGCAGTAAAATAATCACAAAAATATACAAAAAAGCGACTGAGTGGAACAAGTAGAGATTAAATTTGTTACGCGTTTCATACTGAAAGAAAGACTATTAGGAACTTGTGTGCATAATACAGAAAAAGAACAAAAGCTCTTTATTTTGAGTGCTCATGCTACTGAAGCGCGTCAGTTAGTGCTAATTACGATCGTAGGTAGTAACAAAAACATGAAGTATTGTGTCAGTGATCAATTGTAAGCTTCAATGAATTGGCCTGCTTTACAAGTCTAGCGAATTTGACTCACCCTTATCACTTTGACACAGGTGAAGAATACGGTCTGGCGAGAGTGCAGAACTAGCAATGTATACATTTGAAGGTTTTAATATAAAGTTGATTATATAGCAAGTATGCACAAAAAATTGGATTAACGAAGCCCCGTTGAGAGTACGAAACGCGAAAAGTACAATTAACGATCCAAGTTTTTGTCAAATACGACGTTCACTTGAGCCCCAACAAAAATGTTTGCACGAGTGCCACATTCTTCAGTAAATTGATCGAAAAACTTGCCTACAAAATGTAGGTTTCATAATTCAACACAAAATATAAATGGAAGACCAGTTATAGAAACTAACACAATATGCAGTAATAAGTGGTTAGTATAAATTCTTGCAGGTTATACTGCCACCGCATGCAAATTTTAAAATAAAATGCGTAGGCGGGACGCTGCACACAAAACAATAGTGGTAGCAATGGAGAACAATTTTTAAAACTTACATCACTAATTTTCGCCTTCATCTCCATGGTTTTCCTTAATAAAAAATCTGAGTAACAATGCTCGCGGGAGTTCAGACAAAAGGTAAAAAACTGTTCAATGTAAACTTATAGATATACTATACGTACAGAATGATCTACGGCCAGATTTCTTCTGGAAACTTGAAAAAAGCGGTCGCCATGATCGCAGTGCCTTACTCCGACTTTGGTTCCCTCCTCAGGCCAGGACTCACGGTAACGATTTCCATTTTGATTATATTGGAAAACAGAACCTTAATTCCAACCGCAAGTGGTCATAAACTGGGAATTCCGTACCCTAGCTACCAGCAACTAGGCAGCGTCCACTAAATTCAAACTGGGCATGCGGTGTAAAACATTGTGACATTTGAAGTGCGATGGGTGCGACGCGTTCGATGCTAGTCCTGCGTATGAAAATTGTTATTTTACACGCGATTTCAGAAAACACAAACCTTTATTTAACCTATATCAGTAGTAGGTAACTACTGAAGTACCGAACTGATCCAGTAATTTTTTTTTTAAAGTCGTTTCCCAAAGAATGACAAAGAACGTAGAATGGAATTTTCGAAGGATGAACGATCCACGTCTCCAACACGAACTATGACGCCTTGGAGCTCCAATCGATGACAGCGACGTACACACAGGAGAGGGCAGTGCGCTCAGGGGGGAGTGCTATGAACTTTACTACAATACTTAGTCTTTACAACGAACGCCCGGCACGACACCAAGACTCCTCAACAACAAGAGAGCGACTGCCCGTGACAACAGCAGAGTGCACTTCGCTTATATTATGTCTGTAATCCCCACCACTAAACATGATCTGGAATTTTTGGCGACAGTGATAACGGATCGTCGGTTGCTTATTTACAAGCTTACACGCTGACGCTGTCATATTGTACGCCGACAAAACAGGAATTCAGTCAGGGGTTATTTCACAATTAATTTCATTAACCGATCCCTGCTTTTATCTATAAATTTTCATTTCACTGGTGCACAATTTTATACATAATTCACCCTACCATAATAATAAATTCCATTGGTTACAATAATCCCTGACTTTTTCATTTCCAAAATTTACACGCTACTGATACCTGCTTCTACATAAAGTAATTGCGTCAGACGTAACACTTCTTCTTGAGGTGAAGGTTCGTCTCTTACAGCGACACAATAGAGAAGTTTTCAAAAAATACACAATAGAGAACACTATTTTGTTTCGTACAAAGTGAATTAATTCATACACCAGCTATGAATTGGTAAGTAGAAATTATTATTGAAATAGCTGACTTCAGTTACTGTTCAAATATTCTAACAGCTAAATATGAGAACATCAATCATACTAGTTAATGCATACGCGGAAGCAAGACGAGAAATAAGTTCTTAAAATTAGCTGTAAATGATTGCGATCGAAAATCTCGTGCAAGCGTAAGTTCGCAAAATATAAGCCGGGAATAGAAACTTAATGAAAAGCACACTCACAAATATTCAATAAATCCCTCATAAGTGAAGAACGGAGTATTTTTTTATGAATTCGTCTTATTATATTAAAACAGCTTCTCAATAAAAAGCCCGCACTCATACATAATCCATCGACGTGGCTAAAATTTCATCACACATATGAACAGCCTTCTGTAAAATTGGAACAAATACTGATTTGAGATATATCACACGAAGGATCAATTTTGAGAGGTCAGAGAAGTATATCGAAAATATTTCCTTGTAAATTATAGAGTAAATCGGCAATGAATTGCCCATTGTTGCTTTATAAATTTTAGGGCCGAGTGCACACTATTCCTATTAAAGGAAAGAAAATAATAGTACCTATTAATTTCTTTCGAAGAGAACGACTTGTGTAGGTCACTTAGAAAAACTTGAAATAAATTTAAAATGTAAACAGGAAAACAGTTGGACCCCAAATAGATCACACAGCAGACAAGTCAGGCAGCGTTTCTCAAATCTCGCTCTCACCACGCAAAAAAAAAAACTTGTAGCCACGCACCAGAGAACTCCTCTACGAAAAGTATTTTCTAATTCAAACATAATACCTTCAATATTATACCAGATTTTACTAATACAATACTATATTTCAAGTGCGGTAGTTGTTAAAATGAAAAATTGAGTTTCAAATGTGCTCTAGCCAAAGTCAGCCTAGACGATATATTGGACACCATCACGAAAAATAAAGAAAAAAGAAATCTTGCCTAACATTCAAATACAATCGACGGAAGATTCTGGCAAGAGCGTTGCTTATTCTGTAGTGCCCGTGATACGTCTCATGAAGCTTGAAGGTATGCTGACGAGGATGGACATCATAAACTAGAAGCGAGTAGAGCACTTAGTCTCTGAGACGAGCAGAAGGGCAATACCAACAATGCAGCCGAACTGAGAAATTGTCTTTCAGAAAACTGATTTGCATTCACACTATGCTTACCACAGTCTCCAACGGAACCTATAAATGTGAAGAAATAAAAATGCTATCATCTCTCATGTATCTAAACTTCCACCGTCAAAATCCATCTTTGATTTAGCGCAGTGAGCTTTAAATATCACAGTTTCGAGGAACTGACAGTATAAGACTTCCAATCTTTAGCGCAATCATAGAGCGGACAAAAAAGAAATGAACGAAGGCGGGGGACGGCACACAATACAACGGAAACCCCGACCCAGAACGTGCAAGTTTCAAACACGATACAGTAATATCTCTATCATTCATTTATAAACGACTTCGGAAGAGTTCGGAGCTGAACTAGTGTTCATTGAGACAAAATTACATGTGCACATAAAAACCCAGAACAAAGCTCAGATTATTTTTTTTACAACATCCCGGAGAGAGGAAAATTAAAAATGAGCCTCGCAGTAAAAATACAACACACAGGTGAGCTCACCCTCAACACTGCTGAAACGCCAGTGAGTGTCTTTGACAACTTTTTTTGGGGGAGAGGAACCACTCATTATAATGAACGGAGCAAGCCCCTACATAATTAATGGAGAAATCAACCTACCTCTGATAAGTACTGAGCCCCTCAGCTGTGCTTTGGAAAGGCCAATATCCTAAAGCACACTTCCCCAAGAGTTCCTCCACATAAATGCACATTTACCAGCTAGCAAGATCTAAATTTTGTGAAAATTTCTCACAAAGGCATTACACCATTGTAAACCTACCACAAGGAAACAAAAAGAATTCCCATCATTTGCAAGCAGCAGTACGAGCAATATTGGCAACCCAAGTCTTCACGACGTGTTTATGTATGTCATGTGCATGGCATTTGTTGCAGTTTCCCGAGTCATCGAAGTAGACATTAATGAGAAACTTTGGCCTTACATCGGGGAGGATTTTAGTCCCTTTAGTAAACGCCCACCTCGACAATTGTAGATTCTGTGTGATCTAAAGCAACGTCAATGATGAAAAATTGCCTTACAGATCAATCTAAGAATCAGCAATCGTTCTATTCCCCTTGAGCTCAGAGAAAAGTATTAACAGGTCACTACTTCAACGTCTTCGCCACTGAAGAACATAGTTATAAATATAAGTACAAGCATGAACAATCACCAATATTCATCCTAGTCTCTTTTAGTGAGTCCTCAACGCCTTTTGCCATCGAAGAAGAACATAATTGGTAATAAAATATTAATATAAACAATTACAGTTGTTTGAGAGAAGCTTGGTATCATTATTATTATTATTATTAATATTATTATTATTATCATCAGCAATGGGACCGAAAGTTTGATTTGCGTAGAAGCCAGTGAGGTACCTAGATGTTTGCACAAGATGGCTTGGCGGATGAGAGAGTCTTTAAAACTCGTGAGGAAATAGCCATCTGCCAGCAAACGATATTTTTACCTCCGTCATAATTACACGCCTCAAAATGTAACGTATAAGCATCAAAGGAGAAGAGCATTTTTCAATGAGAGAAGCCATACAGGGATCACATCACACAAAATTGCCACGAAACACAAGGAGAGACGGCGATTGTCACGGTAGCCATCCCACCCAAAAAAAGGAGCAAGAAGCCTGACAAACAATGATATATAAATGAAAGCAGTCACCTACAAGCACTGTAGGGGTTCAAATTATCACTAAATTTCCAAGGTGTGCTGATAAAGACAGCTAATTAAATGTACCTCCGTAAACTATCAGCCACACAGGAACTGGTATGGGCTATTCCATTGAAATACCATGATGCAACAAGCCAGAATTTCTTACCGCTGACACGGTATGATATATTATATCAAGAAGTTAAAAAAATATTCAACATTAAAATGTACTTAAATATGTAAGAAAAGATAAACAAATTAATTCTCAATATTAGTTCATGTTATTCAATATTGTACATTTGACTGAAAAATTGACGTTACTGATACTTCCGCCATGATGCACTACCTTGTTCCTAAAAATAAAGATAAAAGAGAACTAAGGCAGCGACAAACACGCTCAAACTAATAATTACAAAAATGAGATCGGGCATTCCCACAAGAGATTTAAATGGCAAATTCAATATATTTTATTTGGACTAAAAAATTCAGTCGAAAATTTTTTCCAATCGACTACACGTTCAAAAACGTTTAAAAGTATATGAAAGTTAATATCGAAGCTGCATGTGTGAAATCACGTGCACTAAAGAAATGCAGTAATTTGTGGTAAACACAAGTACTCGTGTTCGTCAGCAGCCAAAAAATAAATAATTGAACTAATACAAATTCTTACATATCTGAGGCAAAAATGATGGAAGAGGTAAATTTTAGTGAACTGAGAACCCACTATCGTTTATATCATAGTTCATTCGGAGTTTAATAGCGTGCACGTGGTTGGAGAGGTAAATACAGTTCACGTGTTTTTGATCCCTGCTAAAAACTTATGATCAGGTCATGACAACTCTAGTCGGGGAAAAATCCAGCCTTATTTTCACACAATAACAACTTGACTAATCCATATCGCCAGAGTTTGTTTTCAAATTTAAACCTGAGGAGTTCAAACCGTAGACAATCCTCACAATATTCTAACATATCATGAAACACCTGGTTAATGATTAGCGACAGTAAAAATATATTCCACAGAATTCCACAGAAAATAACGTGAGCTGCCACACTTTTCAATTTGCTACCCAACTCTTAGTAGGATTTAGACTTAAAATTCTTACCTACATAATTCGTTGTGACCTAAACCCGTTCACCACGGTACCTGACAGTAATTACACACGTATGATGATTGCGCCGACCTAACTTAAATCTGCTAAGACTAAACTTTGAAGGAGCAGTCAGCGACAGCTCATGGATTTATTGCTACAAAAGAATCAGTACATTGCACAGGTCCGTATTCTTAACAATGGAATTTTGAGCTGAACAGCACACAAGTACCCTAAATATGAGCTAACCTAATGAAACCTTAGCTTATTTTGAGTGACAGCGCGCAACACAGCAAGACCTGTGCTTTATATTTCCACAGAATGATAACTTTTGAGTATACTTTACTAAGATCGAACGCTTAGTCCAATGGTCTTTCAAGCCTTTGATGCTGCTTTTCGAAACCGTAGTAGCTGCAGTTGACCAGATTCTACTCGTTCAGTATACAGGATTAGATTCTGCATTCCAAGTCTGAGCGGTAGAGCAATCACACTCCATACAGCCTCCAACTTAAGTGATGCCAACCAAGCAGATATTCCTTACACTTTTTTTATCGACATTTGCTTTAATTTTTCACATTTTCAAGAGATCTAATGAACTCTACCTTACCTAACAAGCCAACGAAGTCACTATATCACCTTGAGAA
>VCRD01000320.1:308177-346039 GCA_006783055.1 Trinorchestia longiramus
AGTCAGCTAGGGAGTGCTAGTGTCAGTAAGCTAGGGAGTGCTAGTGTCAGTCAGCTAGGGAGTGCTAGTGTCAGTCAGCTAGGGAGTGCTAGTGTCAGAAAGCTATTAGTTAGTAACCTGCAAAGGAGGGACGCAGGAGGGCTCGAGGCAGAGCGCTGCTGTGCATTCGTTAGTGCGACGGCGGCGCCATTGCCTAGAGAAAGACAAGAATTTACCAGACTTGCCCGCCCAACCAAATGCTGTTATTTGCCTTGAATAACCACTAAACCAAACGCTGTTATTTGCCTGGAACAACCAGTCAACCAAAGGCTCTTATATGCCTTCAATAACCAGTCAACCAAAAGCTCTTATACGCCTGGAATAACCACTCAACCAAACGCTGTTATTTGCCTTGAATAATTCCCACCTAAATGATGTCATTTGTCTTGAAAAATACAACTAAATGATGTCATTTACTTCTAATAATTTCACCTCGGTAGGGATCCGCACTACATAATTATCATCAACCAAAGAACTCGAATGGTGTACAAAATGCATTCAGAATTTTGACTTCGATCGATAAATGAAACGCAATTGTGTGAGACATTGTCCCCATGGCCAAAATTGTGACCATCAAAGTAATATTAAGTCCTGTCGGAATACTGCTATTTACAATGAAATTGAACTCTCGCTGTACCAAATTTTCTCTTATTAATTTCATTCTGAAATAAATACGAAATTATCCCATTCTCTCTCTCTCTCTCTCTCTCTCCTCTCATTACCCCGCTGCTTGAGAACATATACAAGCAGCGGCATTACTCCTCTCATAGTTCCTGAATTAATTAAATGTGAAGGTAAAGAACGCTAAACTGTGATCTAAGAAGGAGTTCGAAGATGTCAAGAATTTATAAAGCACAAATTACCCATTGATAAAAAAAAGAGAAAATTCCTGTACCTACGTTTTAAAATTTTTATTAAAATAAAATGTCATCCAATAAAATCAAATTACAATTCAACAATAACGTGATGCTCAAAATAATTCCAGTAACTCTGAATATTAAGTCGAATCTCAAACGAGTTATGCATGTGAGGTATAAGGCTTGCACGAAGTGCGAGGGTTGTTATATGTTGAATTGAAGAGATTTTGTGTGAATAATGGAGCAAATTTCAGAAGAGAGAAAGAAGCAAGTGCCTAGATTCTGAAACAAGAGGTATAAAAAAAATAAGGGGGCGTGAAGCTATAGCTGATAAATATACATGAGGTGCTGAGAGAAGTAAATACTATATTTTGGCAGCTTCTTGAACTCTTCAAACAGGACGGTGGAGCATATGACGATTTATTAAACGTTTTGCTAATAATGCGCCACTCAAAGCTAATTCAGAAGAGAAATCGCAGTTATTAATGACTATCTGAAATAATATGCAAGAGGAAGAATGAGTAAATGCAAGATGAATGGATAACGTGGCTTATGAACCAAACACTTATAGAATAAATGTGTTATGGAAAGGAGATAAGAAGATTGGAGCACCTGAACTTGTAAATACTTAGAGCTGTGCATCAGTATGAACAGAGGGATAGTCAAGCGAGTTGATCCTCATGAAATAGGTAAAGAGCACCAAGAATAAAAACACGTGAGACCGTAAATGTTCAATTGAATTGCACAGTGAACAGATTTGAGCACTGAAAGTAACAGATACTAGAAAATGAAACGGGTAAAGATGAAATTTTTTAGGAAGTATGATTGTAATTTCAGAAAAAGAGAGAAATGAGATGCGATGGATGTAGCGAGACAGTGCTAGAGTAGGACACATTTCAGAGCGTGGAAGTAGTTTGGACACACAAGATACTGCATGAGCTATGTACTCGATAATAGTTTGAATTGCCAAGTAGGGAGAAAGTATGTTACAGGTTGGTAAAAGTTTTCTAAAATAAAGTTGGAGGATGGTAGACTGACAGACATGTCATTAAAAACGACAAAAATAGTCGCCATAGACGATAAGAATGAAAAATGGAACTAGAACAAAAGTGCTCGACTGGCTCTAATAAAGCCCCTGGTCCTGCACATGGCCTGTCTTGAAGAGCCTTAAGGCATGAAAAGGAGCCTTCACTTTGATGTGGCAGAGCTATACCAGTAATGTGAACCATCGGGCTGGTTCCTCAAACAAATTCACCCAAACGGTGCTGTCAGGTGCGGCTGTGGGCCGCGGTTACAGTGGATTGTGTGAATATTGCGACACGTCTTTGACCAATATTTTGCTTGAAAGCTAACGCACAAGAGCTCACGTATCCACAAAACACGCATTATTCTATTCAGACGAAAAATATTCCAATGCACTAGTGATGAAGTTGAAGTACACCAGCTATACCCTTTCAGCCACTTCCCATACCCGTTTCTAAAAAGACTATTTATAAAATATATAATATGTAACACACGCATGCGGAGAAACTACGTTGAATAACAGCACCAAAACTCCCCTCTGAAGCGTTAGTACAGCAGTCACGTTAACTGGGTTAGTTCTCATCAGGTAGTTAGTTCACTTCATACAAAAGCGTTATGATTATTTGAATTATTATTATCACCATTTGAATTATTATATGATCAGAAAAGGACCTAGCACACCCGTACCTGAAAGCCAGGAATCGTAACACATGAAACTACTTCATAGAGATGAATACAAGGAAACAGATGCAATCTTCCAAATTTGAAGGGTCTTCGTAAATGAGATTTTTAAAAAACACGAACAAGTAAATAACATACTTAAGCATATATTAATACACTGAGACTGAAGACTGGCCCAACAAGAGTCTGATCATTCACACAGACTTCCCAGATATACACGCAGGCATCAAGCCAAAGTCCTACCAGGTGGCAAACGGAGCTGAATGCGATGACTCTCACAGCTGTCACTTTTGAGTGGTTTAACCCTGTCAAAACACAATGGCCTTTTCTTTCTCTCTCGCACCCAAATTTTTCAAGAGGGAAGTCCATGAGGAAGACCAAAAATGGATTTGAAGACTCCGTAACCCCCATGCATCCCCAATTCATATATGTAAGTCTCCAGTGAACACTCCAGCAACTGCTACACACACACACACACACACACACACACACACACACACACACCTATCCTCCTAAGAATTCTTACTATTATATTCACTTATAAAGGGTGTGGCAAAAATCACATGATATATTTAGAATCAATTTATGCAAAAACTACTTGAGATAGAAACATCGGGTAAATTACAAACGAAAGAAAGGGTTTTGGAGTTTTTATTTAAATAGGATATCATCTAAATGTCCACCATGTCGGTTTATGCACACGCGCATTCTTTTCGTAACAGAATCCATCACTTTTCTTAGCATCATCTCGGGAGGAATATTGCGAATCTCTTGAGAAATGTTCTCTTTCAAATGTTCCAAAGTACGAGGCCTATTAATGTATACTTCCGACTTTAAGTACCCCCATAAAAAGAAATCCAAAGGGGTCAAATCACAAGATCTAGGAGCCCAAGGAATATCACCAAAACGTGAAATTAATCGATTTGGGAAAATTGTCTTCAAAAGTTGAATTGATTCCTTTGCTGTATGAGCTGTTGCACCATCTTGTTGAAACCACATATTCCCATCTTGAATTTGAGGTCTTATATATTCATCAATGAATTTTCGATATGCAGCTCCAGTTAGTCGCAGTTTCTCCATTCTGATTTTCAAAAAATAGGGACCAATAATCCTTTCACTTGTCATACCGCACCAGACAGTAACTTTCTGTTAGTGAAGTGGGATTTCATGCACAATTTTTGGATTTTCAGCACTCCAATATCTACAATTTTGTTTGTTCACATAACCGGAAAGGTGAAAATGTGCCTCGTCAGAAATGTTGAACATTTTTTTTTCTTTTGAAGACAATTTTTCCAAATCGATTAATTTCACGTTTTGGTGATATTCCTTGGGCTCCTAGATCTTGTGATTTAACCCCTTTGGATTTCTTTTTATGGGGGTACTTAAAGTCAAAAGTATACATCAATAGGCCTCGTACTTTGGAACATTTGAAAGGGAACATTTCTCAAGAGATTCGCAACATTCCTCCCGAGATGCTAAGAAAAGTGATGGATTCTGTTACGAAAAGAATGCGCATGTGCATTAACCAACATGGTGGACATTTAGATGATATCCTATTTAAATAAAAACTCCAAAACCCTTTCTTTCGTTTGCAATTTACCCGAAGTTTCTATCTCAAGTAGTTTTTGCATAAATTAATTCTAAATATATCATGTGACTTTTGCCACACCCTTTACTTAGGTCTACATCTAAAACACCTTTCTCTCATTTACGACTTCAGCCCCTTTGAACCACAATGACTATTTTACAGGGAACAAATTTAAGTTTGACGCATTATTGATCAACATGACAGAGAATTACGAAGAGTCTCTATAGATACCAGCTGTATTTACCCAAGAATGCCGTAATTCGACGTAGTCAAGAAGTTGGTTCCTCAAGACAAATTAGGAAATCAAATAAACTGCTGCAGACGTAATCAATGACATATCATGCAGGAAGCCCTTCAATTGACTGAACGCTAAATTTCTCTTACGGCGTTCGAGAGCAAGAATTCGGTAGCTGTATTCTTTAGCAGTCTACTGCAATGCATCAAGCCAAATACATATAGGAATTCTATATTCTATCCAACACAATGGCACATCTGACTGAGTTATGTTTTGTCAAATATATTCATCAGTTATGATAAATATATTTTCATATCAACTGCAGATTTATTAGTGCAGGGTATATTTCACTGAGCAAATGTGTAAAAAAAATGTGTAGAAAAATTTCACATAAATCATCTACTCAAGAATGTTTGGTCGGGCTTAACCCATTCCAAGCGGTAGGGTGCCTACTAAAATCCACAAAAATTGTAACTATCTATAAATAGTTATCACTGCTGTTAGCGACTGTCAGTTTGAAGCATTATATTTATTGCCTCCGGTAAATAAAAGAGCAGGCTTGTGACTATATATAGTCGCTGCCGCTTAGTAAGACTGTTCAATTTGACGTAAATATTTCAAATATTTAAGGAAAAATCATCAATATCACTATTGTATTTCATTCTGCATGATGCTTTACACAAAATGATAAAAATATTTCATTTTGTTTAGCTATTAATAAAAATAAGTTCACGTTTTTATTAGTAACTTGAGTGTTTATCTCGTCAGTGAGGCACAAATACATATTCCAGTTATGCAAAAACATGTTCAGCTATAAAAATAGGACCTTTTTATCAAATGTGAAATGAAACTCTTAAACCGAGCACATAAGAATCTGAAAGAAATACTACAAACATCACTAGATTAAATCTAGTCAGTAAAAATATATCTATATATCTCATTTATACAAAAATACTGTTTAACAACAAAAAATAGACATTTTATTCATCAAAAATGAAACTCTTCAACCGAGGGCATCAAAAATAACATTTTTTCAGCAAATAGGAAATGAAATTCCTAAACTGAACGTGTATAAAATAACGATTTGTTGAGAAACTCAATACATATAGCATGTAAAAGCATGAAAAATGTCCGCTCCTTTACGGATCATTCTACAGATCACCAGGTAAACGTTCTAAGAACTGCAATAATCTACTGACATCACCTTAATCATCTAAGTTTAGTTTTCTTTTACGAGAAGACATGGTCGAAAATATGGTTATATTATCTGTAAAAAAGATAGAACATATTGGTGAACACGCTAAATGTAAGTAAATTGAACATCACGAAATGTACGAAAATAAAGGCAATTCAAAGCAGTGGCAGCGAAGCAAGAGAAGCAGCACGTGTACTGATCATCTTGACCCGCTGCCACGCACCAATCCACATCATTTCATTTATGACACTGGCCATGATTGCGCTAATTGACAATAAAATAACGGTAAAATATACCAGATGCCTCTATTTGAGACACAATCTATACATCGTAGCAGCCGCTAAACTGTAACACCAAAAACTAAGTAGTAACTATACAAATACATAGACGCTCCGCTGAATAGGATCATTCTTGGGAGGATCTACTCGTATATATGTATAGTTTCGCCGCTTGGAACGGGTTAATAGCCAAAGTTGTCCTCACTGTGTTTCTATAGTGTTAATTGGTCAATTTTTCGAAAATCTTACTTATGAAATGGGAAGAAGGATCAAAGTAAAAGGAAATATTATTACTGTCAAACGTTTCGGACTGCTAAGATTGCACCTTCAGCCCAAAAATGAACGAAATTCACACTTTAAAAATAACGAATAAAATATTTAAATGTCTCAAGAACTTAGGTTTCAGGTCATAGAGACTATTTTTCTTTGTTATTTTTGGTTTATTTCAAGTTAGACTTTCGTGTATTTTAGCACTGGAAATAGAATTTTCATCTTCTTGTGAATGATAGAAGCGAATGAGGAAGTATTACCTGGCCCTGAGTCCCGCTGTACAGCACCATGTTGTCTGGTAGATCTTCCTCTCCAACGTAGCCGCCCATGGTGGCCAGGGGCACTTCTTCATTCTACAAACAAAGACTTGTATTAATTTATGAATCATAGACCATGTGTACTCATTGAACACAGCGTCTATTAGTATTCTGCAGGGAGGTCACCAATTATAGGCTAGATATTCCAAGGAAATAAGATTCCACATTTTGAGCTCCACTTCCTCTAACTCCTGTCGCAATACACACACAAACATTGCACGGTGTCAACAGAAAGTCAGCCTGGACTCATAGAACCTAGGCTGTTAATGAGAACTCAAATAAATACGTTTCTTATTTTATTCATTTACGCCTCAAAACACTTGGCAAAGAGCAAACGAGTGGCATGATTTTAAGAACTTGTATTACAGTCAACTCCACAACTTACTAAAATTAGAAGAACAGTGTTAGAGCAGTGTCACAATGAAAAGCGACTACGCGTACCCTGCCGTAGTGGTGATGGTGATGGTGCCGCGCATGACTGTTGCGATGAAGGGTGCGGTCCTCATAACGTGTACCTCCCTGGGACGCCATTGGTCGACTAAGCGTGTTGTTAGCAGTAGGAGAGTGGCCTCCACCACTCAGAGAACCGCTCCCGCCGCTCACACCTCCGTTGCCAGCTGAAATACGTCACATTTTGAGCTTTCAAGACAAAAACTATAAAACACCTTTAGAATAAGAAATGATATAAAACAAGGTCGAATATAGTTATATATTATTAATGATATACATAAAATTATTTCTAATAACACATCGTATACTATATTGGAAGACACTTGACAGTGTTTCCTACATACATACAAGTATGAACACACCCTGATATTCATCGCCTATACGTCATTTAATCGAGTACCTGCTATGATACAGGCATGCTTACCTTGAGTCAGACGAACTTACCTTCTTTCATGACACCCAAAGGAGCAGAACAAAATGTGAGCTCCTCCCATTTGAGGTAAATATTTTCCTATCATTTCATTTACGAAAATATGCAACAAAGAACCAAACAGCGTTGATATCAACAAACGAGAAAAATTTACATAATTATCTAACGAACCAATGAAAAAGCACACGACAGCTCAAAAGTCCGTGAGAGTAATAAGGGCTATGAGCATTCAAAATTTCGTTTTATTGAAGAAGACGCATTTTATTTTAGACTATAAAATTTTTTGACGCATTTTATTTTTGACTATAAAAATTTTTGACGCATTTTACTTTTGACAGTTCGGAATTGAAGTTTGTCGAATGAGGACTAATGTTGTTAACCTACAACTGAAGACTATTTCTGCGATGAACTAGCCAGATATTCAAAAACTCCACACGAGCCACGACTTACCACGCTATTTTGAGGAAAGCTGCTTCCCAGCATTCATTAACTGCAATTAAATGAACCGTCGATCCATCACTTCATAGAGCAAAGCTTCCATATTAACGGTGGTCATTTGAAGAACACAGCTCATGAAGTTAATAGCAGAAAATTGTAGTCTGCGTAATTAAATTGACTATATTCAGAAATCGTCAATACCTATAGCCACACAACAGACCCAAGATATTTGAGAGTCATAACATGAGAGTGGTGCTCTGATGCTTTCATTAATTTTCAACTCCCTTCTCAATCCCTTATATAGGATAGTTAGGGCAGAAGAATTTAATTATAACATAACCAGACTTCTGCCACAACTATGTATTTCAAATTTGGTCGATATTTCTGATTGCCTCCGTAAACCTTACAAAAATCTCGTTGCCATCTCCATAAATACAGTGCAATCTGAGCCCATCTGAATTGTTAAAAAACATTGAAAGTTGTTAAAAAAAAAGTCATTGAAGTCAAAAAACAAGACCGTTGATGGAAAAATTAATGCTCCATTCGACATCTGAATTAATTGAATTTTGACGTAGTTACCTAAGCAAAATCTGTCTGAATTCTCATCAATCACTAGTGAAAATGGCAAAGCAACCTCACTAACTCGCTCTAGCGCTGACACTCTTGCTGACGAAATCTTGCTCTTTCCAGCCAGCTCTCTTGTAGACTTCCCGCAGCTCCTGGTGCGCCCACATCGAGAACAGCACCTGCAACACACAACCGACTGAGGCTTCTGCAACGCACTTTGAACAATTTATTAGATTATCCAACATTAAACAATTGATTTTATTGGTTTATCAACGCCCTTTGAGCAATTGATTGTAACCTACTTTAAACAATAGCTTTTTTATTGGCTCATCAACGCTCAAACAAATTCGTGTGTTAACGAGCAAATTGAACTCCAAAATAAGGTAGTATCGTGAAATCATGAAGCACAAATGTAGGTACAATTTGTTTACAATCAGCAATAAGAAAACATTCTGAACATCCCAAGAATAAAAAATTCGAAATTACTTGGTCAGGAAAGCACCAGACTCGCAACTCTGATAACAGAAAAAGAGAACCGTAAAAAATATACCTGTGATGCAAACTTCACTACTCTCGGGGAGTAGCGGACGCGTTGCTTGGTCATATAGACCAGACGCTCCACACCGTCACACTCTAGCAAAGCTCGAGAAAATTCCGTGCTCTTCTTGATGACCTCGTTGAGAGTAGCGAGCACGGCAGCTATGGTCTCGTCCGAGACTGAGGCGTCCGCGCGGCCGCTCTGAGATGACGGCAACTTCTGCACCAAGTCACGCATTGCGTACTTGCCTGCAAGGGCGGAAGGTGACAGCTGACATGAGACTCAATAATGGGGAAAGGATACTCAAGTGGAAGAGAATAAAGTCGAATCGTGAAAGAATCTTTATATAATCGTATTAATGGAGGAAGAAAACTAAAAACAAGAAAGAAGTAAAACCGTGAGAAAATTCTTGACCATTATAAAATAACTCGTACGTACAGGCTGTCTATTACAGACTTCCCATCCTTTGAGGTCAGCTTACACAATTTGGCGAACCAGGCAGCAATGGTTGAAAATTCTTACATCTACAGTATGTCAACAACACAGAATTAGCATGTAACAAACAAACTGACATTTTCTCCTGAATGCAGAGCTAACACGGTTCTGTGTGTATACGTTTCAAACTATAAGTTGTCACTAGATGACTAGTAGTTCTTGGAAAAATTATTCCACTTAATTTTCGATAATTTGATTACAGTTCTTAGAAAATTCAATCAATAGAATGCACATGTGCAACGTTCCAATATAAAAATATACTTATCTAGAATGTGAAAGTAATTAAACTTCCCGTATTATGAAACCCTAAAACCCTACAGCCACGCCTTTCTCGAGTTACCGTAGATCAAATTCAATGAATTCTCATATATCAATATATAAATACTGTAACTAATTACAAACATAAAGAGTTCAAATAACAATTTGCATCAATTTCTGTGGAATACGACCAGTGATATGGAGGTAGGAAAGACGAACAAATGACTACACGCACGCACCGATAAGCTCTTTGTTTCTCTGGTCAATTGCGAGGTTCCTGAGAGCGGTGGCCACAGCACAGACGACACGGTCCACCTCCATGCGCAGCAGCTCCACCAGGATGGGCAGACCCTTCTCCTTTCGCACGGCAGCCCGCACCTGAACAAAAGTGGACACGTAAATACTAAGGCGATACAAGCTTGGGATCAAGCGTGTAAGTTGTGAGCATGAAATGTGCCTGAAATCATTTCCTACGTAGCTAGGTCACGTTTAGACAAAATAGGAAAAAAAAAAACAGTAAAGAAATTAGTACAATTTCTTTAATGTCGTTTTTTTCGTATTTTGTCTTAACGTACGCTTAGAAACAGCCATTCGAGTTACCCTCTAACTAATAGGACAATATCTTTTGAAAAAAGAGTGATGAAGCCTAATGTGTTTATCAACCCAGCACTTTACTACTCAAGACGCCTAGAATGTTCAGAACACGATACGGATCTGCTTGTTTAGACGCTACCGGTAGTATGATCAGCCAATAAGCAACGTATGGTTGTATTCGCTTTCTCTCTTCGGCAAAAAAGCTAGTCATTAATCGCTACGGGTACGAAATGTGCCAAAAAAAATTTCATTCTTGAATATATAATTTATAAATGTTCCTCGTTCCTTTCGTATTTTATATGATTATCCACTTGTAATCAGCCATGCAAGTCAAGTGTATAAAATATGCTTGAAATAATTTACTTCACACACTGAACTTCATGTTCTCGGTTTTGCTTTACATTTTATCTGAATAATACCGCTTTTGATCAGACAATTGACATTCACAATGTCATTAAGATGCCCACCAATTGTTGAATTTTTGCTTAAATGCACCGAACAACACAAGTAGGAAAAATCACAGTGAAATTAGCATGGAATGTTCCATGTCACCATCAGCCAGCATAAAACAATTCTCGAATCCTGTGCCGGGTTTATTTCAGTTGATATACATCATAAGAGAAAAATTAAAACGATAATTTGTCATGATAATTATTATTCATTGAACAAACTTCACGTGAGAGAAAAGGATATGATTTTGAAGGCCTCACTCTCATGGCTAGATTCAGAGCCTCTTACTCTATAAAACGACATAGTAACAATACCAGTAACAGACTTCTCCAAAGCAGGCTGTCAATGACTCACTGCTTTACCATCACAGAATTTGTGCACGCTCGCATTATGAGGGAAAACTGAACTATTTTCTCCATAATTGATCACGACGAACTCCTGGTGCATAATTTTCCCCTCAATGCTAGGTACCATCACCTAACTCACCTCAATACTAGGCTGCCAGTAGCAGGCAGCAAGATTCTGTATAGCGCCAGCAGCTGCCTCCAACGTCTCAGGGTTGCTGCATTCCGACAGCAACGCTAGGTATGGCTGTACAACCTGCAGCAGGAAAACTCTTTGCATGGCAGAACTAGGGCACTTTAAGAACACATAAAACTTAAGAAATTCTAAAATATTAGCAGAATTATTTTACTGGGCCATATCGAAACACTGAACCCATAAGGAGCGCTTCAGTCAAAAAAACTCTGGCAAAAAAATTTAAATGTGACACAAATAAAAGAAAAGAGGATATAGTGATTAAGCACGTACACAGAAATAAGTAAAATGAAATGAAGGGTAAACTGAAAGCGAAACTTAAAAAAACACTACACATGGTCACAGCTAATGCTACTGAATCTGCTGCTGGTATCAGCAAGTGCTACTAAATCTGTTACAAATATCATGGTTGAAGACATCTCTGAGCACAGCCACGCCCTCTGACGATAGTGAGGACAGACACTGTTAGCATGCCATGACAAGCTCAGCCATGACTATACACACTAGATGTACTGAAAGACAATACCCTGCATCCCATGCTCCTGGAGAGTCAGTTGAGGAAGAAGGTAATTTAAATGAAAGTTCCAACTCTACCAAACGAAGTTCAAAAATATCAGTAAATTTAAAGTGGAGAGCTGCTAGTCGACACGTCCAAGTAAGGAATGTAACGCATCGTTTTTTGAAGACAATACACGGTTCGAGTCTATGGACTCCATTACAGTGGTACGCACAGCTGGTGGAGACTGACCGAAGTCACAGCTGGTGGAAAGTCACTAAGTTACAGATGATGGAGTCGCTAGATCACAGATGGTGGGGAGTAGCTAGGTCACAGATGGTGGGGAGTAGCTAGGTCACAGATGGTGGGGAGTAGCTAGGTCACAGATGGTGGGGAGTAGCTAGGTCACAGGTGGTGGGGAGTAGCTAGGTCACAGGTGGTGGGGAGTAGCTAGGTCACAGGTGGTGGGGAGTAGCTAGATCACAGATGGTGGGGAGTCGCTAGGTCACGGATGGTAAGGACTCATCAAGTTCCAGCTAGTGGAGACTGACCCAAGTTACAGGTAGTGGGAGTTTACCAAGTCAGGTTGCCAGAGGAGCTCCATGCCCCTAGGAGGATCACTTCTGGGGGCGATGCCGTGTGGTCTACCTCCCCCTGCACCACTGCTTTGCGAGGCAGCATTCTCACCCACACCTTCCTCCTTCTTCTTATTGCGACTGCCACCAAAGCAACCGAGGTTGTCGCCTGCAACAGGTGTGCGAGTCAGGTAAGGCAGTCACAGTAACATTAAAATACACGAACAGTGATTGTTATTCCAGTGCTATTGATATCACTATTGAGAGTGTAGTAAAATTGACAAGGAGGTTAGTGGTTGAACACAGCTATTAATGTAACAAAATTTACATAGCAATGCATGCTTCACAGTGAGACTAATTACAGGAAACAGAAGATGCAAGTGATAAGTGGGATATATAATGAGTTAAAAAACTCAAAATTATAATGCAAATCACTGAGGAAAGAGTTAATTTGAAATACAAGTTTAGTCTTCAACTGATAGAACCACACTTACAACATTTACATCATTGTAAAATGAACAATTAAAACTTATGCTATGCATTACAATAGCGTAACCTCAACAGTTGGATATGCGTACATAAAGCGTCATAATCTAAACAGGCGTCATTTAGGAGGTAGGGTCTTCTAATCATTATGAAAAGAGACTACGAAAAGAGACGATGCAAATGATAGGCTATGAATTGCTGCACTACACATAAGATGAAATGCGTAGCAGAAAATAGGAAAATACCTGAAAAAATTAATAAAAACAAACGAAAATTAAAAAAAGACTACAAATTACTAAAAAATTGAATGCAACAAGGAAGAAAAAAGGTAAAAATAAATTAGATATAAAATGTAAGATGACCCACCACATTTATCGGAAGCTTCCTCTCCTGCGCAGCGTATGACCAAGCAACGCACATTAATGTAAGGCTAACTCTGAACTCAGCGAGCAACAGATATTTTTGTACTACAAAATACTACAGGACTGCAGTCAATCAGCTAAACACTTAAGCTTCAATTCCAAGATAACGCCAAGTGAACTCAATAAGTGTCTAGAGATCAGAACACAATTTCTTTCACAACTTCGGTCGCAGCATTAGCTCGACAAGATTACTGTAGATGATATACTTTCAGTACCTAATTTGCTCGGTAGAATTTTATGTCTCGATACATTTCCTGCGTAGAGCAGTTGCTGTTGACATCTAGTTGTACCTAACTACTATTGATCTCACCCAGTCACAAATCACGGCTAACTAATGCATAACATAAATGTACTACAACGAATGTCATCACTACTTGAAAGATAAACGTTACTGCAACACTCAAAACCCAGAATTAACAAGAGAAATTTTCCAAAAACGTTCAAACAGTCGGTATGAATTCTGAACTTACAGAAACGGTGCTGTAATGACTCCAACACAATATGCGAAGGGTTTGCTCGTATACGAACTCATTCTGTTCTGCAATCAGATTAGAAGAAACTTTCACCCCATTCAATTGGCGTATTATATTCTTATAAACAAAATCATTCGACTGAAATTTATGTCCTTCGAAAGATAATTGAAACAGAAGTAATATCCATTAATTTGCTCAGACATACATACAAGAGTGTCAACAGTACGTTCCTCCAACATTCAGTATGTAACCAGAAATTGCAATGTGAAACCTGCTGATAACGCCCGATTAGGTTAGGTAATATTGAGGCAATTCTACTAGCATTACATTTGAATTCAATGGCAATACGATAAGAAAGTAACTATCGAGATTTGATATTCAGCATGTGAACACCCTAACGAAAGAACGAAAAGCAACATCATACAGATAGTCTCCTCCACAAAGTATCCACTGTTCACACGACACTGCGTCAGTTGGATGTATCCTGCGGCAAATGATTTACAACCATCGTGTGAGGCAGTGGTTGGACACTAACCTTTGACAGAGGCAGTAGCGCGTGGCTGGACCACAGGAAGGTTCTTATCATAATTGGGATCATCTTCCTCCTGGCAGCGGTAGGAGAGATTGCGCAAGATGCATACACAGTTCTCAACGCATTTGTGGTCGTGGGAGTTGCCGTGCATCGCACTTCTGATGACCGCCAGCAGTGCCTCCACTAGACCCTGGCTCTGTCGCAGCCGTGATCTCGCGTGCTCGCCCGCAGAGCTCACGTTTCTGAAACCAATGTATTTTGATCTAAGAGACTGAGTGACAGAGATCGTGGAGAGAAGAAACAGAGAAATCATAGAGAAGGAACAGAAAGGAAGTAGAGAAAAGAAATTGGAAGGTAATAGAAAGAAGAAACTGAAAAATTATAAAAATGACAAAAGACATGTGCAGCAAGTAGGAAGACTGGTTAGAAACGAATGAGGAAACGTTTTCCAGTGATTGAGACTGTTGACACGCAAATTAATTCCGACTTACTGTTCCATGTCGTAGAGTATTTTTCCAATAACTTCTGTATGGATTCCCCTAAATGAACTTCTGTTACGTTGTGAGAGCGTTATCAGCTCTAGGAGGAGTGAACAACATCGGAAAAAATGGCCAATTCTGATTAATGTGCTGATCAGCAAGAGGAAAAGTGAATACCATCATTTTCTTAGCTAACAGTGATCATGACGACGGAACTGCAGCAGCAGTATGTATTGCTTATGTTCTGCCCAGACGTACAGAGTTTCCTGACTAAAATGCAGTCAATAATTCCCATAACTTATGTCTCAATTCTCATATTCGCTTGTGGAAGCGAAACTCCATCCTTTTAGAAGTTCTCTACTCGCTTCGTTTTAGAGAGAGTTTAGCAGGACATAATTTGCTGCATTCTGGTACCAGGCCACATGATCTTGTGAATGAGATTACAATGAAAAAGACCGTCCATCTCGCTGTCTCAGCTCAAACAACGTCAAAAAAAATGAGAATAAATAACCCAAGACTGAAAAGATACAAGAGAACTTTAGTTGTGAATGGTATAATAGAAAACAAGAACATCGAGAAGCACTAAATTAGAACAAGGTGAAATATTATACTTTCAAAGCCTTCAGTAAGGCCTCTACGTTCAATAATTTCTTAGGACTGAGAATCGAAGCTCAGAACAATCAGCTATTAATAAAGAAGAAGTTTCACTCGGACGAGTGCTACATAAAGTCATTTATATCGGAACCAAAATTGTATTTGTATACCTGAAAGCCTGATGCATTTCTCCTTGATTAAAAATACGCAGGTACAACATGACAACAATGTTTATGCAGACTATCCCCACTTGCTCACCTCAGCACAAACACAGTAAATACGTTCTGGAGTAAAACCCCCCATGAAAATTAACATACAAGTTTTGCGCACAAAAATGATTTGAGAATTCGAATTCGGTTAAGGGAATGTTTCTTCGTACAAAAATATGGACACTGCCATTTCTAAATCATGAATATGAAGTTTAGAAACTAGCATTTTCAAATAGCTCTTAAAAGCCAAAATAATACGCCCTTCTGTCTTAAATCAGCCCTACAGAATAAAGAGTGCGTGCTGGGTGAAAATAAACACGAAAGCTGATCTCTTGGCAAAGCTGGACCCACAATGTTCCTCTATCTTGAGGAGACTGCATAGCTTCATCTGGGGACACCTGAGCTGCCCAACTGCTGGGACATGCTTAAAGCCTTGAACAGCACACATGCATTAAAATTATTCTTATTAGAAGTTTGGTTTATTCTCCAAAATGGAAGCATAGAGTCCGATACTTGACGTCAAGTGGTAAAAAGTTGCAAGCACCTCAGACTAGTGATTACTACTACCTTGATTAAAGATGATTGAAATAATTAAGCTCTCAAAAGAGCCCGAGACATCGCATCATCAGTCATAAGTTTAAACTGAAGAAGCACATCACAATCATAAGCTGATCACAATACGCACAACTCCGTTCATAACAATGACAGTTCACTTCTGGACTCTGACTCGCGCATCAAAACTTGAAACCAGTCAGTATGTTGCGGCTTAAGCCCGGAAAGTTGTATGTAATTACATTCATGATGAGATTGCGATGGTCAGTCTAGAATTAATATCAAGTGTGGTCTACTAATCGTTCATCTGTTCTCGTGCTAAGCCTTCCCCCAAGCATTGTCTGTTCTGTGGTGGACTCCATTCCTCGTGTCCCTCCAATCCTCTCGTAAATAATAGAAGTGTATCCGTGTTTTGTGTTTGAGTGCACAAGTATATCTTATATTGTTAACCTAGCTCTTCCGTAATGTCTGAAAAAACGGATGCCAAAATTGTACCCCTTGCAACAATTTTTGCAAGACGAAAAAAATATGAAATTAGCAAAATGTTAAAAGGCTGTTTTTATTTTATCTAATTCATACCGCCTAACAAACTATGAGTTAACGACCGCACTCACGTCAATTTCAGATAAAAAGGTCTATTGTCAGCTCACGAGTTTTCCTTATCCATATTAGCAGGTGAAAGTTTTTCTCAGTTTGTTCATAACATTTGGCCTATGAGCTATAGTAAAAACTAGCGTTTTCCCATATTTACTCACTTCATAATTAAATGTGCTTCAATATAGAATATGAGAACATGTGCTTGGATTGAGTTTTCTACTGCACCTCTGCAGATTAAAGAAGAGTTTGTGTGCAGAGTGGTCACCAGTACCTGATTTACTGTAGCCCAGTTTACATATTAGTGTGTGCATAATTGTGATCCCAGAAAAATATCTCATAGACTGAATTTCCTTGCCTAAATGGGTGGCCCAAGAAAACAAACTTTTTCTATTATTACCTGCAGAAAGATCACTTCCCAAATCCTGGGCAACATTGTACCCTACGACTGTTTTCATAACTCCAGTTTTGACACACACTTAATGCCAGCTTCTGTTATTAGAATTGTTAGTATATTCATCAAGAAAAATGCAATTGTTCCACATCACGTTACCTATACTCTTCAGTAAGCCCCCAAAATGTTTTCCTCTCGAGTATCTGCCTGTTTTACTTAGACGTTTCAGTCGCCATAGCTGTGAAGTTTTTCTATTCCTTCATACTGAGATTGATGCCATTTCATGTTGCCTGTTTTATTTAAGAGTATGTTTTAGGTGCTGTAGCCATGAGGACAATATTTCCTCCGAAATTCAACCCCCCGAACGATGACATAGGTGACTCAATTTACTGCATACATTTTAACACATCACTTGTGAGCTCTTATATATTTCTGCGCCCATTTTGATCCGCTCACTTGCTTCATCGAGCTGAAATGCACCAGCTATTATTGTATAGGTATTACATGCAAATAAAAATCCCTTCAAGTAAAAATATAGTTTGATAACTTTCTTGGTGCCGCTTTATATATTAATAAAATTGTTTATTAATAAAATTATTTATTTTATTCTAAGTTGCATGCTTGTCATCCAAATCACGTTCTGAAGGTTAAGCGCCTACCCAAAAATGAAGGTTTCAAGCAACACGTTTATGTTTCCCTCACTCACAACATATGGGCCAGTCGCAAACACGGTATCTTATCTCAAGACTAGAGCTTCTACACTGAACACCAGTCAGCCCCTCACCTCTGGACTCCAGCATCTACACTGAACACCAGTTAGCCTCTTACCTCTGGACTCCAGCATCTACACTGAACACCAGTCAGCCCCTCACCTCTGGACTCCAGCATCTACACTGAACACCAGTCAGCCCCTCACCTCTGGACTCCAGCATCTACACTGAACACGAGTCAGTTCTGTAACCTACCAGCAACAGAGTAATAGACGACAATAAACAGGGGTTTCCAAGCTCACCTTAAAACTCCCGACGCATTCTTAAAGACAGTAGACCACCAGACGTCGAGGTTAGGATCCCGTTCTACCTCAGCGCTCTCCATACCGCTGCCCGGCACAATCACGTGGCTGACCAGCACACCCACGCCATCCTCCAGGATGTGGCTCTTCAATTCCTGCTCGCCAACACCGTCCATTGCCAGTCAAGTCAAAAATACAATGACATACATATTTGTCCAGGTTATGCTAGGTAATAAGGATATTAAGCTAAACAATCATATGACAAATGAAGAAAAATGAGATTCCATGTAAGAAAGAAACCACTAAACAATACACAGAAGAGGGAAGAATCGAGACGACTGTCAGGTGTTTGGTATAGATGCAGGAACGGGACGATGGCTTTGTGATAGACGTACTTGAGAACAGCTTGTATGAAGGAGGGTCAGAGACAGAACGAATGCAAAATACGAGTGAGTTAGAAACACAACGACGATGCTTTCATGGGACACGGTTGCTCATTGACCTATTTTTCTCAGACACTAGGGCAGCAGGGAAAAATTTGCCAAATTATGGCAAGGATAAATCATGAAAATGAATTAAAGCAGTTACAGTCAATGGTAGATGTTAGTATGGCTAAGTTTTGATCCCAAAAAATGTTGTTGCCCTGTGTCAGAGATTGTTACTAATGAGACTCGTCTAATCACTGATATGAATGAAGTGAGAGTCTAATACTATTTCTTTTCCTTGATCGATACGGCGCACTAAAACAACAGTTTTTCAAGGGGTGACCTCGAGAGTTCCTGGTCAAGTACGGTTTAAGCTTTCGATAATTATTCTTTCAGGTTAAGATAAAAATTTTAATTCGGGGTAACGAGCGGTTCTAACCAAAAGCATCAAGCGAATGACAACAAAAACACCGTCTGCACAAAACGGTTTTTTAGAACATCCAATTAGGTAGAAACTGAAGTTTTGATCGAAATAAGGGTTCAGATTTTGTGACGCAAATCGAAAGATTTGCCACAAGAGAAAAAATTTAACGAGCTTCAATTTCACTTCAAAAATCGGGACGCCAACGTGACCATTACAACACAAATAGTGAGCACCCAACATGACACAGTCAGGCCCAACACTAACTTCACACAAGGAAAAACACCAATACTCAGCACCTAAGGTAAGTTCGTCAGTTTAGGTACTAACTTCATACAGGGAACAACACCAATACTCAGCATCTAAGATAAGTCAGTCAGACTAGGCACTAACTTCACACAGGGAACATCAATACTCCTTCAACACCAATACAATACCACCAGCTTGGTCGACAGGCACCACCAGCGGTGAGCGCACTCGCTTGCGTTACGAGAAGACCCGGGTTCGAGGTCTGCTGCCGCGGTGGTCAGTGTGTGTATGACCATCGCTTGGCTAGAATTACGGTATGGAACTTGGATACCAACCCAAGAAGTTTGAATACCAAGAAGAAGTGAGACTTGAGAAGTCTCAAGTTTCTATCGCCTCGTTCTATTCTATTCTACTCAGCACCCAAGGTATAATAAGTAAGTCAGACCAGGCACTAACTTCACAAGAAGAAAGGTTCCACAGGATGCCGGTGACAAGCTCCTTGACCTCGTTGTCCCGCGTCTTCTTGAGGAGGCGGATGAGGGCAGGTATGCCGCTAGCGTCTTTGATGGCTCGCTTGTTCTCGTCGTTCTGACGCCCGTACGACAGGTTCCTGAAATGTAACCCACTGTTAGATGCAGTACACGACTTTGTCACATGTTAGTAGAATGTAACACTCTTATACACAGCGAGCTATTTTCTGTTTGATTTGATAAGCTGTAAAGGTGTCAACAATATTCGTATGTGAAGCGATCAAGAATCGATTTTGAAAATTAATAACTGTAATTGTAGGAAAGATCGAGCCGAAATAAGAATTATGCTGGGCTAACTGAGAGCCCAAGATAGACTTCTTCAACAGCAAAATAATACCTATAGCCAACTTCCTAATGCACGTAGTATGCCCCTCTAGCAATTATAAACTCAAAACAAAATTTAACAAAATAAAAACAAACACGAGAACTGTTGCCTACATATATCAATTTTTTTAAATTATATGAACAAAATGCTTCTGACCCATCACGTTTTTCGATGAAATACTATGAATCTATGAAATTATATTCGTTCATGTCACGAATAAGTTAAGATAAATCAGAAGCAATTCACAAAAACAACGACAACAACCATAGCAACAAGATAAAAAGCAATGTCATTAAGAAAGCAGTTACCTGAGTGCGCCACAGGCATTCCTGTGGAGGTCGGGCAGGTCATGGGAGAGGAGGGCGACGAGGGGTGGGATGCCCCCCAGTATTTTGGTCTTCTGTTTGGTTGCGTCGTCCATGTAGCACAGGTGCTGCAGGTACGCCGCAGCGTTCGCCTTCACCACGTTGTTGGGGTTGCTTAAAAAGTCGATCACCTCGTGCAAGTCTGGGTCTCGCCACCGCACTGCGAACATCAGCCAAAATTTCCTAGATTCGACCACGTTATCAGATAGAAAGAAGCGTGTCTGATTCAGTGGATTTGGGTAGCTATCTTAGAATAACTTGAAAAAAGAGTGATCACCCGGAACATGTTCGTAAGTATTTCTAATAAAGAACAAATGTAAATGAATGCAAACAAATGCATCTCGAAACGACCATCAGCGAGTAGATACATATCTTCAAGACAGAAAAGACCACCCAAAATGAACAGCCATCTGGTACAATAAAAAGAAAAAAATTCAGGTCAATACGAGTTTACCAGCATATTGGGCTATAAAACAACAAACATTTAAGTATGATAGAATAAACAATCATTTAGACAAAGCATTATTTAGGTAATACATTACTTGGGTAAAATATGAAGAGCAAAAGTCCTAATTCCAGTATTTCATGTGCACTACAGATATTCTTTGCTATAGTTTAAGTAGCAACCCACAGTACAGAGAATATAAAATACTGTCATGCGGGAAATCTGCCTCAGTGACGTCATAGGACACAAGCAACATTCTTAAATCAGGATGTCACTAGAACGGTAACTTCTGTGCACTGTTATTTTTTTGTTTTGATGGCTGACCATGTTCAACATTTTAAGAAATGTTCCTATCAGAATTATTTAAGTAATAGCGAAGACGATTCTGAACTTAGGTTTTCCTATTTTCCAGTAACTCAATACCAGAACGGATTGCAGGGCACTGCACCAGCAATAAGAGGGTCACAGCAGCACCAGCAACACGCAGTGCGTCAGGACCCCTACCCACCTTGTGCAGGCTGGGGCTGAGCGCCGTATCTCTCGAGGGTGGCGGTGTGGTGGGCAGGGGAGGGTGAAGGAGGCTGAAACTTATCTCGCTCCGCCGCAGCCAGACTACGGTCCAGCTCTGGATACCCACTGGGGTAACCTGCACAGCACACCATGTAATCCAATACAGCTCTGAATACCCACTGGGGTAACCTGCACAGCACACCATGTAATCCAATACAGCTCTGGATACCCACTGAGGTAACCTGCACAGCACACCATGTAATACAAAACTTAAAAATCCCAACCAGCAAGAACAAGATCAAGTTTTGAGTCGATTACTTTGTGAACGACCTAGTCGTTCACTAGGTATTTCAGTAGGACGTGTACGTTAGGTGTGCTCCTCTTCGTACCTTGGGTATGCGCACTAAGATCTGTCGCTTGCGTGGTTCCCTATGTATTGAGGGAACGTCAGCAGGCAGAGTAGGGGTAGTCAAGCGCCTGCAGTCAGAGTGGCAACACATTCACTCTGCTGTCGAGTGGTTGCTTAGTGCAAAAATCCTTGCTGCCGATTTTTGTACACCTCGCTGAGCCATTAGTGCAATATTTAACTCTGGTGCAATAAGGAGATATAAAAACCCCGTATCAACCATTCCTCGTAATTGTGGTGCAAAAATAAATGAATATATAAACCTTTTTAAATACTGTGATTCCAAGTGCAATTACAATAAATATACAAACCCCTTTTAATTAAAAGTATTATTTAAACACATAAAACCTGAAAAGAACTGTGCTGTAAAACTTATCGTTTGTTGCTGGGTTTGCTGACTGGGAACTCTTGACCAACTTGACATTAATTCGTCAGTAAGTCCGGTGACAACTTTAGTAGATTGATTGAGTAGTAAATGCAAGCCTAACCTACAAGAGTACGAGTACAGAACACAGGCAACACAATGGATTGAAATGAACCGAGGCCCTTTTGAAATTCTTTGATCATTATTTTCTAATCTGTACCACAGTGTTCCTGCGACACAAACCGACAGGAATCTGTTTGTGTAGTTTTCATGATCAATTTAGCAACCATATTGATGCATTTTAGTGACGAAATTACCTTTAAAATAATAGGGTCCAGTTGGTGGCTTATGACGTGATAGGATGTAATAGATGGCTTATGATGTAATGGGATCCAGTAGCTGGCTTTGCTTCCAAGCATAATGGGATCCAGTGGGTAGCTTTGCTTTCAAGCATAATGGGATCCAGTAGGTGGCTTTCAGGCATAATGGGATCCAAGACCCACACCGACATGAACTCCACCCTCTATGTATAAAAACAAACTGAAACACCATCAAGACGACGCACTCGTACTATGACATCAGTTCTTAGCCACACTGACGCACCCAGTAGGAGTGCTCAGATATAGAGCTTGCCTCACACAACCTCAACACTGCTCTATTAACAACACTGGTCGGGTAGAAGAGTTAATGAATTATTACCGAAAGATCATCATGCCAGACCGACATAAAAAATTTCCACAAAAATGTCATTTTTAAAATTGAAATATTACACAAAGAGAAACCTTTTCTATTTGGTTTTCTACGAACTAGGTTCGGATCATAAACAAATCTAGAAAAAGAACTTACAAGTTCTTTGTAATACTTTACATGGAATATGCACTCAAAAAAAGCAATCTATTCGCAATTATTTTTCACAAAAATATGTCTTTCGGATGAATTCAATGTTGTAACCACTAAACTACACGCAGAAAAACATTAAAAAATGGCACAGCGTCGCGTGCATATTCCACGCGCGGGTGGTAGCCAGGAGACCAAGCAGTCCTAGACACACCAAGCCTCACGTGGTTCAGATACCGTCAACTACCGTGTGCAGGCACTAGACCAGTGTTTCTCAAAGTTTTTTTTCCATCACCACCCCCTTAGGACACTATCTGGTTTTCCACCGCCCCCTAATGATTATATTACTGTATATTATACAGTAATAAACGCCCCCCATTCAAGGTGTACCCTCCTACAGGTCCCTTGCACTTCCTCAACGCCCCCAGGGAGGCAGTACGGACCACTTTGAGAAACACTGCACTAGATCAATGAGTACCAAACTAGGGAAAATTTCCCCCTGGGGAAAAATTTGAAGCTACCAGGAGGAAATATTACTTTGTCTACTAGCAATAAAAAAATCAAAAAAGCATTTTCTCATGTCTGAGGCTATGCAGTTAGTTGTTACTAATCACTCTCTATCTGCTTTACTATGTAACTATATTTTTATCAGTAATTTGTACATTTTAAAAATAAATTAGTAAATAGTCACTGTGTGTTTTGACTACTCTTTCCCTCGTACACATGAAGGGGGAAATCTGGATGTTTGAATTGGGTGCTTAGGGGGAATGACAGAAAAAATATTGAGAACCACTGCACTGGACACAAGCACCAACACCAGTCATGTGCAGGCACTAGACACAAGCACCAACACCAGTCATGTGCAGGCACTAGACACAAGCACAAACACCAGTCATGTGCAGGCACTAGACACAAGCACCAACACCAGTCATGTGCAGGCACTAGACACAAGCACCAACACCAGTCATGTGCAGGCACTAGACACAAGCACCAACACCAGTCATGTGCAGGCACTAGACACAAGCACCAACACCAGTCATGTGCAGGCACTAGACACAAGCACTAACACCAGTCGTATACAGGCGGCACTAGACTAACTTATGTCATATGCAAGAGCTACTAGACAAGAGTAATGACTCACAAGCATCAGGGTAGGGGTGTGTGGGCTGCGGAGGGTAGGCGGACATGTCACAGCCGTAGGGAGGGTAGTTGTCGGGAGCGCTGTCGTCACGGCTGTTGTAGGGGTCGTAGCTCTCGTAGGGCGCGCCTGCTCGTGCCCCACCTGCACAAATCAAAGATAAGTCGAGGACAAAACTTGTATGGGCACAGCTTCCCTATTTCTTAAGCTCTTGTGAGACCCGAGTACACAATCTGGTTGTGTTAATAGAATAGACGTGTTGAATACAGGGCATGAAAAACTTCGAAGAGTCGTCTCTAAAGTGGTGGCAAGTTTAGTTACCCGAGAACTTCGAACAAAAGAAATTACGAGTTTAAACCTTCACAGTTCATAATATACAACTCAATACAAATTTTGATACTTTTTTGCTCCACTGCAAAGTTTTTAGTTTAACTGAATGTTGATAGAATACACTTCGTATGCATAGCGCTTTGTTTCATATCCAGTATGAGTGTTCACATTTGATTTATTGGACAATCAATCAACTGTGAACTCGAGGTAACTTCAAAAAAATTGCGTGGAGGTCATATTTAATACAATCAAATTGAAGTTTAAAGACAATCGAGCTGTGTTTACGTTTGCATCACATAATTAAGAACTGTATAGACTACAAATCCCAGCCCAAAACATAATCGCACTTCAATATACAGGATGAGGCAAAATGATCAGACACATTTGTGAGCAGAACACGGCTATTACTCTCCGTCCTACACTGTAGACACCACAAGCGGAGTGAACGCAGCTGAACCAAAGTGTTCTAATAGGATATATACCAAATTATCGGGACACTTCCGCCATGTCTGATTCCCCCGTGGTACAGAATGAAAAGAGAAAGAGAACCACCATTCCCAAAAGTTGCGCCAGGTCTGAACCCTCATCAGAAAGCAAGGTAGATGCTGCAGGGGCGGTCACATACCCGGCGTGGCGGGCGAGTGCGCCCTGTAAGGGTCCATGCCGTCGCCGTTGGTCACGAGGAACTGGCTGCTGCTCAGCACCGTGCCGTCAGGAGCAATGTGCTGCACCTCCTTCACCACGCGCGTTGTGGTTGAGATCTGCACACAGCAAATGAAGGATTTTGATTAAAAGAGTCATCCTCACCACAATCAATGTAAGGGAATTGCTGAGGGACTCTAAGGTTACTTTTGATAAAAGTATCATCCCTCCCCTTGCCCCGCCAAAACAAGGGTATCAATTCAGGTCCACGACAAAAATGAAAAAATCTACAAGAAATGCATTAAGAAATAACCAATAACGATGGAACGCAATATGCCACAACTCGTAACATGCCCTCAGGAGTATTAAGAGTTAAGTACAATTCAAGGCATAGGTAAGTGTCGTCACGCATTTCCTACAGGACATGTACCGATACCAAAATTTCGACTGATATTGAAACACATTTAGAATGACAAACACTGTAAATGAACCGACACCAGCTGATTCCAAACCTAAGACCAAAATCACCAAAAAAATATCCCAAGATAAGCCGCTACCGATACTTTAAAACGATGTCACTACATTATGAAGACTCAAACTCAAAAAATTAACATTTTTTGAATATGACTGATTTAAAAACTAATTCAGTTAACCAAAGAGAGTTGGGTCCGAAATTTAATCCCTCATACTGTCGTACAAAATTTTGAACGTCTTCCAACAGATATTCACGAGCTCTATCTTCATTCAAAAAACATAGAATGAAGGTTATAAAATGAATGAACAAATGATGCAGCTTGAAACCGAACAAGTTCAGCTCTTTCACCACCCAGAACTTTAACATGACAGGAATCATTTAGTGTCTCGAAACTTTCAAGAAAGTGATGAGAAGGACGCGAGACGCAACTGATTGATGATGTGGTTGGTCTGTTGTGCGAATACGAGACGCACTTGCAGGGTGATGTGGTTTGTCTGTTTCCTGGACCTGAAACACACCTGCTGAGTGATGTGGTTGGTTTGTTTCCTGGATACGAGACGCACCTGCTGAGTAATGAGGCTGTTTCCTGTCCTGGATACGAGACGCACCTGCTGAGTTATATGGTTGGTCTGTTTCCTGGATACGAGACGTGTCTTGGGCGTGGATGGGTCACTCGCCACGCTCTCCCTAGAGATGGTCACTGGCTCCTCGTACAGCGCCTCAGCTGAACCACCGCCATCCTGACCACACACCAAATGTTGTAGTTAATTGTCTACTGAACAAATATGTACAGGTAATAGAAAATTTAGTAAGTACTGTACAAAAAGCTCGGTATTCTTGAAGAAAAGTTAGCACATAATCTAAACACAACAGACGCAAGTCGACCTTATTTGAAGCGTGATAGTGGTAATCAGGAAACTGGAATATCGGACTTTTGATGCTCAATCAATTTAATTCATTAAAAATGTTGCAGAACTGTCAAACATTGAGAGATGAGAAAATATGTAAAAGATGCGTAGACAAGAACAATATATAAAACATTTGTGTATTATATGAAGTACATAGGTTACCTCCTCAGATGAAGCAAAAGATGGAAAATATGAAATAAATAGAAAACTTCTCTTTCCTCGAAACATTTCACCCCTACTTCCACTCCCGAGCTGCATAACTGGCTGGTCGTAGGTCACACTTAACCTCCCCTGCCTCTCTTCTACTCAGAAGCTCTTCTACTCACGAGCTGCTCAGTGGGTTCTTCGTAGGTCACAGGCCCGTAGTCCACAAAGTAGTGCGTGGTGGTGCTGCTCACTTCCTCAGGTGTGGCACTCCTGGCAAATGTAGTGAAGATAGTGCAAGAAATTGTAGCGTTTAATCAAATATAAACCCTTCATTACATCACTTTCACATAACCATATCAACAGTACTTCAGAATTAAAAATTCTTCCTAGATACTTCTTGAATAAATAGACGAATTATGTATTGAATTGTGGAATATTCTCCCAAAAGCAGCAGTCACTTCAAAACAAGTCCCAATATAGTTGACCACTAAGTACAGATATAAGGGAATCATTGGTTGTGAGGAAGAACACCAATACCAATTTAAGAATAAAATTCTAAACCTATGACCATTAAGTGAGCAAGCAGATATAGTATTTTTCCATGAAAATGTGGAAAAATTAGCAATAAAGCTCAAAACAAAGAACCTAGTTCATACATGAATTTGACATACATAAAACAGATTCTCTCTTCTAAGTCCAGTACTTTTAATTTCAATCAAGAAAATTAGTATAATATATGCTCATTTTGCTTCTAAATATTAAATTCATCCACACCAAGCAACATTTGAACTAAATACTAAATTTTTCTGCTTAAAAATCTTATGCCAAATAAATGAAGGCAATAACATTATGAGTAGACAAGTATTGCTAGTTGGACCGGCTGACAGAGCGGCCTCACCTTGGCAGGCGGCCTACGTTTCCTTCAGTTTCAAGAAGCAGGAGCCTGGAGGCAGCAGTGAGAAATCAAAGAAAGTCATGAAATGACGCATCTTATTTAAACCACAGGCATTTGAAGCTGCACTTCAACATTGCACCCAGTAAGCCTAGTAGGCACTAATAATTCAAGTTATAATAGGAGTCAATCAGCAAGCAATTTTGTATTGTAATTCTGTTTCCCCCCTCACAGAAAAACTAGCTAATAGAAGCAATGCATTACCCACATGAAAAGTTAATCAAACAGCCTAAGCAAAGAACTGTAATTAAAGGTATATTATCTGTACAAGATTCAATGGAAGAACATCTGACAAAAATTTATTATGATCAACAAGTGCACAGACTGAGACCATGTCATGGGTGTCATGTAGCTGAGTACTAATACTACTATGAGCAAAAAGAAATTTTACACACAGTTGAAGTCTCCAATGCCAAGTGAATCTTTCGAACAATCATTTCAAATTGTATAAATTTCAACATAAAACATTGTACAGTTACACAGTCATACAAGCAATAGAAAAAATAGAATTGCTTAGACAAAGATTTAACATATTAAAATGGACATTTAATGTAAACTTTTATGGAAATCCTTAAAACATGCAAAGCAATGATGCAGTTAGAAGCCATACAGGAATTTTTAGAATCACAATTAAAAACAAGAATTATTAATGTCATGCAAGCAATGGTAAATGAGTTGTGTCTTGTAATGGAATTTTCCATGTTAATCCATTCATACTTTATCACAAATGACTCACATGGTAGAGTTCACCAGACCCATATTTCAAAACGCAAAATCCAAAAAATTACAAAACACACAAAAACCATGTTAGTCAAACCCTATTAGACTACTTTGAATGCACCATCATATTTAGATCAAACATGACTTAGCATCAATTCAATAAAACTGTACTCCAAAAGAGTGCACTAAGAATACAATGTGTTTTACTAGAATGAAATCTTTTATGTTTTGACTTTAAATTCACACTAATTTCCTATTTGTATGAATCTTGATTCCACTCTTCTAAACTAATATAATTTAGCCCACTACACATAGCAAAAATTAGGAAAGATAAGAGCTCTAAAAATAATTTAATAACAAGTCTGTAATAAAGTTTGTATGCAAACAGGAAATACATTTCTCATCCAAAAAAAAATAGACAGGTTATTTTAAAAACATTTGAAATAAAATTCAATGAATCTGCACATACAAGAAAAGTCTTCCTTACCATTCTTCATGAATTAACTGTGAACTAATAGCATTCACACAAGTCAAATGTTTCATTCTATAGAATTTTCACAAACTTGTATAAAAAAGTTACAACCATAAATGCAATATTCTATCATAATGCAATATTTAATGTTCAAATATTTTGAGTCAAGTACTTTTTCACATTAAAACAAGCCTATCCCTCTACACTGTTAGAGAATTATGAACAATGCAATACATTGCACACACATCTGTCAACTCTAACGTACAATATGAAAATCCCCTAGTAAAGAATCTGCTTATAACCCTACAGGTCACTCTACTACCATGGAAAATTAGCATAAAAATTGCACACAACTAGGAGTTAGGTAATGGTTAGGGTTTAGTTCTATATGCATATAATACACCAACTGACTCCATGAAAGCTAGTGAGCCTAGCTTAAGGATTCACTAGTACAAATTAGTAAGAAGATGCAGGTAGAGATGGTCAGGCAAACAGGTTGATGGCTTTGGCAGTCAATAACACACATGTAAGGTCACTTGAGCCAGTTAGTGAACAATTTTGTACGATTGCAGAGAATGCCATGTACAAGAGGCAGGACATTAGCTAGCACTGCCAGATAGCAGCTAACATTGCAAGCTAACTGCCAATGCTGCAGGTAACAGCCAATACTGCAGGTAACAGCCAATGCAGGATAACAATCAAATTAACTGCCATTGCTGCAGAATGAGTCAAATTTGCAGGATTGCAGTCACTGCTGAAAAATAGTTGTCAAAGCCACAGGATGACTGTGAAGGTTGCAGGATGGCTGTGAGGGTTGCAGGATGACTGTGAGGGTTGCAGGATGACTGTGAGGGTTGCAGGATGGCTGTGAGGGTTGCAGGATGGCTGTGAAGGTTGCAGGATGGCTGTGAAGGTTGCAGGATGGCTGTGAAGGTTGCAGGATGGCTGTGAAGGTTTCAAAGTAGCTTTCAACATTGTCCAACAGCAACCCTTATTGCAGGATAGCAGCCGATATTGCCAGAGATGAAGGTTAGTCATCAGCAGGACCATTGAGGCATAAGGTTAAGTTAGTGAGTGTGCAAAAGGACCAAGGATAAATAATATACACCAGTGCAGGTTAGTGCATGCCTATGGGACCCTTCCACAGGTGAACATAATAAATGGTCTCCAATAGAAATTTACATGAACATAAGAATTTGAATGTGTTTACCTCACCGTAGACAGGATCTGATGCCTCAGAACAGGTGAGAGCTGCACAGATTAAGGAATACATAAAGGTCCTATTCAACTAACTTCTCAGAACAGTTCATGAACATCTTTGATACAAATTATCCAAATGCATCAGAAGTAAAAAGATATTAGGCAAGTTTCTGAATCACATAAGCCTCTAAAGAATGGATAAAACACACATCAGAAAAGTCTCAAAGGGGTATCTAATGATAACACCTATATTAACTAGAGAATTCTGCCACCCCTTTTCCAGCCCTGTAGCAAGAAACTTCAAAATAAATTTAGTGTTCGAAGTTATTAACTCAAACCGTTCATGTTTAATATATGATTAGAACAAATACATACTCTACTATTCGCATGGAATTTTAAATCCTACATAAATCTTTCATCATAAATCAAGGAGTTGCATTATCTGTACATTACTTGTATTGTACCTGAAAAAATGAAAAACAACTTACTCACAATCCATTGTTAAATTCTGCAACAATCATACACAAACAAGAAGGTAAAATACATAATTTAGATTACCTAATGATAAAGCCATTGGAAATTATTGTACTTATTCTAATCAAACAGCTAGCATGCCCAATTATAATTCACTACAGCTAGTGCCCTTCTTAATAGACAGCCTAAAGAGAAAAAAGTTAGCTATCTAAAGCACATATTGCTTATGTGAGTATGCACATTTACATTTGAAACATAGCACAGCTTCTTTACCATAGTTATCCACTGTAGTTACATAAAGAAAAACAATAGAATAGCAATATGGATAACCTTACACATACCAATTTAAACCTTCATAATAGAAAAGCAATCTAAGAGCTGTATAGGTATATTTAAAAAGCTCAAGAATGCAAATTTTTACAAACCTATTCCTAAAGTTGCAAAACCTCAGCATGCTTCAGTCAGAAACATGCAAGTAGCAGCTGCACTGTTTGTGAAATTCACACAAGCTCTTGCACATAAGATATGTAAACAAAGCACAGTTCAATTCCCTAACTTTACACACAGGTAACAGATACCTGTTCATAGTCATTTTTCTTCAGCAATGTAATTCTTAATAATTTCAGAACCAAGGCATATTCAAAATATTTTTACTTTTTTTATACTAGTGTTAAAAGTATTCATGTACTCTTCACTCATTTTCATGAGAGCATAGCTTTACTTTCATGCTTTCATTGCTGGCTGATAAGAACACACAGAATTGCAACAAACTCAACTGATCTACAACAAATGCTTGGCAGAAAAACTCATGATGCATCAGCAAAGAAGGGTGTTGAGTAACTTAATTCAGGCAGCAATAAGCAGCCAAGTAAAAAGCAAGGTAAAAACATTTCTTTCACTTTTAAAGACCAACTCCAGGTAGACTTTTATTCTTTCTAATTTCTTTTGAAGTGTATGAAGTAGTAAATCTGGAATAAACCAAAGTGTTCTACTAGAATACGTACATCATTATTGCAATATTTAATATTAACTTTTGATATCCTAACAAGGAAAAATCAGGAGATATTTCAACAGATTTTAGATAAAGTTTTCATGTCTTATGGAAAACAATACTCAATGTGAAATAAAGTCTTCATAAGATATTTTTAATCAGGCATGGATGTATGAAACATGGTTTCTTAACATCAGATTGCTGAGCACACAAATTTAATACACATCGACTCATATGCAAGAGTGTCTTCATATTAAATGATGATTTTTGACTGTATGCAAAAAAGGGTCACATATTTCTTCAATGTAATACTAGTTATTCTTTTACCTGGAGGAGCAACTACACAAAAAATTGATTTTAAAGTAGGTACAATGCACTAGGAACTTGCTGGAAGTACACATTATACATGAATAAATCATCATTCTCATATTTCTTGACTCAAATCAAAAAACTATAATTTTTCTAATTTTGTTTTAAGTCACAAAAAAAGAATCATCTGACACTACCTTAGAAATTGAGGACAAAATTACATAGAATGCCTAATAAATACATTAATATATTCAAGAACTCAATAAATGATTTTCTATTTAATTGGCAAAAAACTACTCACTCATGAGCAGCTAGGAAGTACTGTACATAAAGGCATGCCAAAGCAATTTTCTTGACAACACTACAAACAAATGCAGAGAAATTCAAGTATGTACCTCTGAGTTGTAACATGTGTCCTCTTCAATACTTTATCACAACGTTGCTCAACACTTCGGTTAACAAGCCTGAAATGGAAATTACCTATACTAGAATAACTACTAAGCTTAAGCAGGTAGAGCAAACCCAATAAAACCTTCCAATAAATTAGAACAATTTTAGAGGACCAGATCATTTCCACAAGAAAAATATTTCAAAAATGAATTAACAAAGTCCAGTAACATTACCCATTATTTTTTACAAGAAAAAACATTACTAACTAATGTACAATGTTGAAAAGTCCTATAGGAACTTAAATTTCAAATAACAGCCAATCAGAATTGACTATAATTGTACTTAATCCCAACAGTACAACTGACAAGAATCATCTCCAAATTTATTTACATAATTAAAACATACAAACAACTATGCTGAAGTAATCAAAAATATTTTGCTACAAGATGGTCTAATCTCCCACACAAAGAACACTTTCTAATCACAACAACAACTTCAAGCACTTTGAATCATTAAAAATAGAATCATTAATCAAATCCCACAATACTTTAATGACATAAGCAGCTCTACAGAAATCAAAAACTAACAAAATCAATCTCTGAAAGCAGCTGGAAAAATAAAAACATAGTAACATTTATTCTTGGGTAACCCAGTAAGAGAATCCCACCTCAAGATCATACATGAAATAGTTAACACAAAGGTTAGAGCTGACAGATGCTACAGACCCACATACTCACATTGCATCATCAGCCATAACTGCTCTGAGGTAAATGGTCCTGTTGTTTCTTCAACTCAAGTACAAAGAAGCAAAACCTGCCCAAAAATTGGAGTATTACTTATGAATCTCAACTTCATCATATTATGAATGAAAATTCATCAAAAAATTGATGACAAGTCAACCTGAGTAATAACCTAATTAATAATATAAACTAATTCTAATAATAATAATAATTTTTAATAATAATTAATTTTTAGAACACTTTACATGCTCAATTTCATGCAACAAAATTTTATTTCTACCCATCTGTGTAGCCTGCCACATCCTAGTTAGAACTGAGCAAAACTTTCAGCAGGAAACTGATAAGCATCAACATTAGGCACTTATGTGATGGCTTGTTATGGACTGAAAAGTTTAAGAAAATACTCATAAACCACAAAAAGTCATGACATAAAAATAAATCTTGCACAGCACTGCAATTTAAGATTCAGAAAGAAACCTTTAGTCTTGCCTGGATGTAAAAATGAGCCTTGAAGAATTAAATGAAATGAAAAAATTATTGAAATCACAAATAAAATATTTAGTTTTTACTTTAATCATACACATGTTAGCTTCAGAAATTTATGAAAGGAAATGATTTGATTCAAGACAAATTTATATTTTATGTAAGAAAATTCATAAATGAATTAATTCCAGTTTTGTTTAATAATATATTAGTGCAGTGATTGCTTACATATGCAGACTTGAGCTTGCCTAATTTACATCAAATCATCCCCATGTAATTAACTCTTTTGTGTATTTATAAATGTGTCTTTGGTGTCAGACAATATAGCAAGGATAGGAGAAAATTTACAATTTTGAAACTTGGGTATTGTGGATACCAAACTATAAAACTATAAAATAGTTGATTTTTTTAACACACAGAAAATGAATTTCTTACTTCCAAAATGTAAATTTTTTATATTACTTTGAAAGATGCTCTGGAAACTAATTTAAGCCAACAACTACAGTCAGTCATGCAAGACACCCTAGTTCTGGCTGAATAAAGTATGTGGAGTCTGGTAAGCAAAGCAAGTACATCAAGGCCTTTAGTTCTGACTGAATAAAGTATTTGGATTCTGCTAAGCAGGACAGGTGCATCATCAAGATGTAGACTCTCTGGCTAAACAGATGTAGACTCAACACCAGTTCTACAAAACAAAATTTCTTCAAATTCTTACCTCTGAGAATGTGATTGTAAAGTGTGCTCTCTAACCAGTGAAACAGGATTCTGCTTGGATATAAGCCTCTATTAACAGAACTTTATAAGTTTTTTCTGGTGTTCATACTGACTCATTTTGATCATTTTCTGGAATATGTCCCACATGCATCCAATCAACACATTAGTCTCTTTGGCAAAGTTTTTACTAGCAATCTCTAAATTTTACAAATTTTGATGGAGTAGTCAATGTGTAGTAATAGCTACATTGATTATTTAAATTCCAGTCTCTCTGAACCTCTGTTGTTTTCCAGAGAAGCATATTGTAGACTTTCAGTATATTTGCTATAGTACCTCAAGCCTCATTTATGTACATCTATAAATGTATTTTTGGGTCCATTTGTTAAAGCTTTAATAATTAAAACATGTTAATGCATTACAGTAAACATATAAATCTAAAACTGATTGGTTGCAACAATATTTAGTAATGACTTAATACAGAAGTGCACTAACATGTGAGTTGTTTAACACAGAAGTTGTATTTCTAGCAATAATCTGTATTCATATAAGAGTTGTGTACTAGTATAATACGGAGTTGACGGGACAGCAAGATAGGAGCAGCTTTACGCACACAGTCTTGCATATTAGTGCACTCGAATATCAAGACATTATGGTAGTACTGATTAATAAGGTTGAGAATTGCAGGACTGGTAATTAAACATCCTGAGCAATTTTAAATTAGTACTCCACCTTACAAAAAATTACTCTTCATCTTTAGACACAAATGGTCTCTTAATCATCCTCATTCTCACTGCTGAATGAAAGAAAATTTTGATGCCTCCAGTAATTATGTTCCTCACTAAAAAGTCTCTTCAGAAATTTTTCAAAAAATTTTGCAGCTATTCTGATCTTTTCTTAATTAAATTGTAACATATTTCAAAATTAAGTCTAAGACTATTTGTGACCAAATAGATAAACCAAGTGGCCAAAAAAAACATAACACACATGCTATGTTCTGTAGCCTGGGCCATCATATTTATCATTAAACCAACCAAAACCCAAAAGTTTTAGTATTTTCATTATTTCATATTGCATGAAAAAATGAAAATGAGAACTAAAAACAGCACAACTCATCCCCTAAACATGTACTGATAAAAAACCTACTTATTAGAATTATGAATGAGGTGTATGGCAGGACTAGTTTATTAATGCAACATCACAGAGTAGTAATACTCACAAGAATAGGTTTCCAGCAGCTCCAGTTACTCCTTGGTTTCTCGATACCATTCACTTGTCAGAAGGTATCAACACTGGCACACAAATGTTTTCTTTCACATATGCTGATTACTGAACAAATTTAGGATTCAACAAGTCTACTGGAGAAACTTAATATGTACACAGTCCATAACTGGGAGTTCCAATCCTAACAACAAAAATAGAAAGTTTAAATAGGTGCCACAGATGAAAAATATTGAAGAAAAATGCTTGAAGTAAGAAGTAAAAAATACATTTGCCTTTTTTGTCAAAACTGAACTAGTTCAAGTCACTACAACGTTTATCGCAGTACAAAACGTATATGATGACCAGAGTTAAAGAAAAAGAGAAAATACTTCTAACTAAACTTCAAGCAATTGAATGAGATCTTTCTGGTTATCATGTCATAAACCTTCCAACAATCAGCAAAAATTACAGAGAAGTATGCACCTTAATTGATTTGGAACGTCATGGACTTCATGAAGGAATACTTTTCAAAGAGGTGGGCGTGTAGAACAGCATCTACCGTTAATTCTACTAAGCTAGACGCATTTACAGCATTCGATCGCACTCCCTCTCCCACCGTCAGCGAGCTGTCAACTGGCAACGCGCAGCACTACGAAACCAACCGAAAATTAAGATGAGTAATTAGCAATATCTCTCCTCGTACTCGAATGAATGTATAGAAAAACTATGTGAACATTTTATTTATAAATAAAATATAAACCTAAAGAAACTTATATATAATGCTCACCTAATTAGAAAATTTCTCTCATAAATGCATCTCCCATCGTTTTTATCAAATACTGTTCTTCTACAATGTTCAAGTACGAAAGCTTCAAGAAAATGTATAGTAAAAAGATGTCGCCTCTATGTTTTTCTTGGAAAATAGGTGGTAGGCTATATACGAGCTGAATTCGTCGTTCCTGTTGCACCTGCTCTCTACAACGCATGCGTTCAAAGACGTGACTTGAAGCCGCGGCGCTACTTTCGAACGATTGGTCAACATTTTTTGCAGCATGGGAGATAAGCAGCACAGTTTATAAACCTCATTCTCTGTAAATATAGTGAAAAAACACTGAATTACTGAAAATTTCAGAGAGCTAGATATTTTCAGAACCAAGAAGGTAATTTATTCATACTTTCAAATGATTTATCGGTGACAATAATCAATCAGAATTTTAAATACTAATGGTGTTTTAATACTTTGAACGATAGAAATACCGGTAAACGATATAGCCTATAATAATTAGTTTTAACAATGTTTATAATGTCTTTATTATTCAAACTTGTTAGCAAAATACTTTAAAAATATAATATTTGTTGAAATATGCAGAGACATGGTGCAGTAACTACAGGACGTGACAGTTGAACTTGAATTTGAGATTAAGGGGCGATGGCAGTTGGTGTCTTTATTCCTTCTAAAATACACTCATACAGTAAAGCGGTATCCCAGAGTTTTACGTCTGTGAGCCAGGCCTGTCTAAAATAATTCTTCATGGGACACCCTGGGTCATTTTATGCACGAAAAATAGCCATGTGAGGGTGTAAAGTTGTGTTGTGCTTGGGGAATTTTAAGCAACTAACTTTAACAAAACCTAATCTATCTACCCGTGTGACCTTACTCAAGGGTAATAAAAGAACTCATGACAGGAACTCAGCTTGGTATTCAAGGAAGTTGGCTTGGGAAATAGCTTGGGATCTTCTTGGGATGATTGAGCCAGTCCAGAGCTTCCAGATGATAGGCCAGTCCAGCTTCAGGGATGAATGGCCAGTCCAGAGCTATAGCGACCGTGGCTTGAGACTTGCACGAGTACAGAGAGTACAGTAGGTGCAGAGCGTGGCTTGTAAGTGTACAATGAGTGCAGCGAGTCTAGTAAGTGCCAGCGAGTGTACAGCGAGTGCAGCGAGTGGCAAGTATAGTGAGTGGGTGGCAGCCGGTCCCCTAAATTCTACACGTAACGTGAAGTGATGAGTACATATACACGGATTATAACCATATCATAAGTCCCTTTGACAATTCCCAAAATATGCCAGGATAAAGTGCAGCAGGCAGCACTGGTTAACGATTGTCAGTACCAGCTCACCATTTAATCAAGTTCTTGATTTCACATTCTTGCAGTGAGAAGAGAAGTTACAGGAACATTTTTAATGATGGAAGAAGTCCTGATAAAAATTGCATAAAAGCAATGGTCTCTAAATTCAAAGAAACCGGATCAACAGTAGACAAACGGCGCTTTGGAAGGCCGCGAACCGTTAGAACTTATGTGTTTTTATCAGGTCTTTTTACACCATTAAAAATGTTCCTGTAACTTCTCTGCACTGCAATAATTGAACGATTACATGAAAAGTAGAGTTCAATAATTTTTGCTCGTTGTTCTTTCGTGTAGCGCACCATTTTGAAGGTAAATTTTAAAGATTTATTACCGCAATATACAATGGGTATCTGTAGACAGGATACGACATGTAAATAAACTCTAAGAGTTTCTCTATCGTTTGCAATAATCCCCATTGTTACACCCTTCATAGTTTATTTATTATTAATTTTTTAAAAGGGTGCGTTACTTATGCGCCACCCTGTATATATATATATATATATATATATATAT
>VCRD01000321.1:8838-19873 GCA_006783055.1 Trinorchestia longiramus
GGGTCAAGAAATATGACAGGGGTCAAGAAATACAATAGGGGTCAAGAAATATAACAGGGGTCAAGAAATATAACATGGATCAAAAATATAACAGGGTCAAAATCTACAACAGAAGTTGAAAAATACATCGTGAATCATGAAATACACAAATACACAACCATATAATAGCAAGAACTTTGCTAATATTCGCAAGTAAAAACCATCTTACGACAGACATATATATATATATATAGGTGTTAGAACTACACGAAAATATGTGACAAGCAACTGACATAGAAAGCTCAGCCTGTGAGAACCACACTGCTTTACTTGGCAGGTGAGAACCACACTGCTTTACATGGCAGGTGAGAACCACACTGCTTTACTTGGCAGGTGAGAACCACACTGCTTTACATGGCAGGTGAGAACCACACTGCTTGACATGGCAGCTGAGAACCACACTGCTTTACATGGCAGGTGAGAACCACACTGCTTGACATGGCAGCTGAGAACCACACTGCTTTACATGGCAGGTGAGAACCACACTGCTTTACATGGCAGGTGAGAACCACACTGCTTTACATGGCAGGTGTGATCAATTATAGTCAATTACTATAAAATATGCAGTAATTGACGGAAATCCCTGTTAAATAATTCAAAGAAAAAGCTGGACAGCGATGAGAATCACAGAACTTGATGAAACTGCAGCAAGCTCGTCTATTGCTAAATTGAATGCGAATTAACATTTTTATGATGATTTTCTCATGATGTTTTATGCATTTGATCACAAAAAACTTTAGGTATATGATCACCAACTTTATGTATCTGAGTACCAACTTTATGTATCTGAGTAACAACTTTGTGTATCTGCGTAGCAACTTTATGTATCTGAGTAACAACTTTATGTAACTGAGGACCAACTTTATGTATCTGAGTACCAACTTTGTGTATCTAAGTACCAACTTTATGTATCTGAGTATCAATTTTATATATCTGAGCACCAACTTTATGTGTCTGAGTACCAACTTCGTGTACCTGAGTACCAACTTTATGTATCTGAGTATCAATGCAATACTCCAACACGCATTAATTTTACCTTTCAAAGTCCCAACAAAAGATTTACAAATAGTTACATAGCATAGTACCTCAAACTCAATCTATAGTTTAGACAGATTTTATTTACACTAGAACCAAAGACCACCATGTTGAACATATGGTTTTATTTCTGCTCTCTACTCTAGCAATTAACTACTAGATACGTAGCTACTCGCTACATAGTAGCGAGTTACACGGCTTTGAACACAACTCACAACAAAGCAACCATCACCCCACTCAACCATATACGAATATCACTGCTCCAAACAACCATATACAAATACCATTGCTCCACACAACCACATACGAATACCACTGCTCCACTCAACCATATACAAATACCACTGCTCCACACAACCATTTATATATACCACTGCTCCACACAACCTTTTATAAATACCACTGCTCCACACAACCATTTATAAATACCACTGCTCCACACAACCATTTATAAATACCACTGCTCCACACAACCATTTATAAATACCACTGCTCCACACAACCATTTATAAATGCCACTGCTCCACACAACCATTTATAAATACCACCGCTCCACACAACCATATCCGACTGGAAGCAAGTGAGCCCATATACATGCCGGGCCCAAGCCTTATATGTTACGCTAAGACTCTTCAGCAGCTGATCGTAATAGCTCACAAAGACATTCCATGCATAGCGCTTGATTAGCTATGTAAAAGAAGTGTCTTTCGCTAAGGTTAGACCGACCACAAGCAGCGGGGTCTCCAGTGAATGTTTTCTCTTTCGAGAAGCTCGTCTACAGCAGCTCCTTCTGTAGGTACCAGTATGATATATTGAACTGCTGTTTTTTGTGGTATACAAATATTTGAAAACAGAGTGAAAATAGTTGACGGAAATTTTATTATGGTTTATTGGTATCCAGTGTACCAATTGCAAGCACAAGCTAGATGTTTTTATTTGTTTGTCTATCTGTCTATTTATCCATCACGTATCTTGTGCATGTAATAGGTATTCTAGATACCAATAAATAATAAAAATATTCGGTGTACATTTTTTTGGATTAACATGTACAGCAGAATAATATTGGTTTTTTAGCTGCTACATTTTTTCATGATAAATAAATGATTGAAATATATCGGTAAAATATTGGTATCCGTTGAGGTATAATGAATCTTATGATAGAAAAATAATAACAATTTATCAGGGAAGTATTAAAGTGTTCTTTCGATGCTGCATTCCCTCTCAAATTTAAAACTTTGAAGAAAAATCTCAATTGTGATAATATGATTTTCCTTACCGTGTTGCAGTAACCTAGTCATGTGCTGCAGTAACCTAGTCTTGTAGTGTTGCAGTAACCTAGTCTTGTAGTGTTGCAGTAACCTAGTTTTGTAGTGTTGCAGGACCCTAGTCTTGTAGTGTTGCAGTAACCTAGTCTTGTAGTGTTGCAGTAACCTAGTCTTGTAGTGTTGCAGTAACCTAGTCTTGTAGTGTTGCAGTAACCTAGTCTTGTAGTGTTGCAGTAACCAAGTCTTTTAGTGTTGCAGTAACCTAGTCTTGTAGTGTTGCAGTAACCTAGTCTTGTAGTGTTGCAGTAACCTAGTCTTGTAGTGTTGCAGTAACCAAGTCTTTTAGTGTTGCAGTAACCTAGTCTTGTAGTGTTGCAGTAACCTAGTCATGTGTTGCAGTACCCTAGTAGCCTAACTGAAATACCACCATCCTATGGTGACGAAATTTGATGCATGAAATGTCCTGCATCTTTACTGCTTTATTCATTAACCATGAACACTCATGTGGCTCACTCTGCATTATTCATATTGCATGAACACTAATGTACCTCACTCTGCATTATTCATTAATAGCGAACCATTCCTGCACAATCGGAAGCTGCATTGAAAGCTTTATACTAACCATAAATATTACTATATTATAAATTTTTGAAACTCCCATCACTCAAAAGTTTTGAATGACAAAATGCCAGGGCACTCAAACTTTTTTCAGCTTCTATTTTCAAGCAATCACTTTATACAGTAATGTATCCTATCTTCATTTTCTGATCTACTCCATTTCAATGCTATGGTGGAATTTTTCTCGAGTTCCGTTAAGTTTTTATGAACTTACGAATTATTCTCATGTATGTACACTGAATAGAATTGCATGCTCTGACACTACACGAGTTGTATGGTCTAGAAAGCAACGCCATGAGGATGTTTGTTTATCTGGAATACATCGCTGTAAAGCTTGTGTGCATGTTCGCCCTTCAGCGATATTATAATCAAGATAAGCGAGGAACTATGTAAATGTCTGATAAATCTGCTTGTGCCACTGCTATTTTAGGGGCCTTCTCACCAAGAGCCCTTATTTAACGAAAGTAGAGCCAAATCATATCGAAGGAGCATGTGTTTTAAAGAGCCAAACTTGTAGCTTCCAACGCACAATTGACTCAATGCAAACCGTTTCATGATTGCATGCGACATTGTTGATATTTGAATTAGCACCACATAGTTCTAACACTACGATAGCTTCATTGAGTTTTCGTACTCCAATGACCATTTATAACTGATATTACCCTATATTACCAAGTCTACGACCATCCGATTTCACTGTACCCCTACGTCCCTTGCACCTAGTCTGCCCCACCTACTCCCTCATCCAGCCGAGCCAGGGCAACCAACCCGCATGCCGCCGTTTTTATCACACGCTTGACACGCACGACAAATTGTTATCTGCTCCTGCATCAGTATTGCTCCTCGCTAGCTAGCATGCCGAACTCCATGGGGGGCCACACCCCCCGAACATCAACTCCCCTAACCTCCCTCATCTTCTATTCTCTCGCCTCAAACCCTCACTTTGCTCCTTTTGTTTGGCTTTGTTTTCCGCGAGAGCCGTTCAGGTTCCATTCAATTTTACAGTAGGTATGTGTTTCATAGGGAGGGTATGGGGTTATATCGAACTCATAACACTTTATGCTTAATAGTTAGTCATGAAATAGGTTTAATTCTGGCACAGAGAGATAAATTCACTCTAAAAATATGGAGCTTTCTCTGAGCATGTCTAGTGGACTGGAAAATTATTCCATTCTTAAAACGCTGGCGTTTTTCGCTTGTCACTTTAGCGGGATTTTAAAAGAGAAAAGTTCTGTCATAATGACCTGAAATTAGAGCTAACAAATTTGCTTCACTTTTTAGGGGATGACGCAGTAGGAAAATGTAACATTAAATTCATCGAGAAATTTATTTAAAAGATAACGTACGCTAATACATAATAATCACCTCGAAAACAGACAAAATTTCAAACAACGAACTTTATTTATTCCGTAACTCCATTCGTTAATTGAAGCTTTCCCTTACTGGAAGGAAATTCCGTTTACTTTTTAGTATACAACGGTGAAAAATATTTTTAAGTGCATTTAAAAGCAACTGAATATGAAATATTAATTCTCCTCAAAGAAATGGTAGAAATTCGCCTTGATTTTCACTAAAAACTTAATCCGCCTGATTTATGTTACGCCTTTACATTAACAAGGCAAAATATCAGAATTTGGACCATATTAAAGTAACAAAAGCTCTCGTGGTTTGTCAATGAGAATAATTGGTTACCACCTTGCAAATATGACATTTTTTGTATCCTAAGTGCATTTCTGTGATAACAAAAATCAATTTAAATATTTATTATCGAGGCACTATCTAATTTTAGACTTTGGCTTCGTCAAAGTCTTCGTAAAAAATAGTAATTTTTTTATTTCCATCAGCCGCCTTTATTGTCTATTTCTATTTTAGTATTGAAGAAATCGTCAGTGTTACCTTATGGTCTGACTGCTTTACAACAAATATTTCTGAAAAGTTCTTAAGAATGAAATTCACAATCGTCGGTGCGTTGGTGCAAATTGACGTACTTATGTTCAATGCACTGACAAAGTTTCGCATTCACATGGCTTTCAAACACACAGAATTCGATGCATTGACAAAGTCTCGCTTTCACGTGGTTTCCAAACACACAGAATTCGATGCATTGACAAAGTCTCGCGACTGCCATGCGTATGACACCAAGTCCATCACAAATCAACAGAAAAGACAAGCTCGAGTTGTCTCCCCTTCTGATTCCCTCTAGTTCATTTATTCCAAACACACACGATTCTCGCCCATAAATTCGAAACTGGTCTTATCTGCATCTGTAAGAAACTAAAGAGCTATGTTCATGACCTGAACACAATGGCGCTATGTTATTACAACCTTTAATACAAAAGAGACTTGACTGGCGCCCTCCGTATTGGTCAGTTTCATGCTTTAGTTATGGCAGAGTTAGTTTGAATTTCGTGCTGCATTTTATGCGTGATTGTTTGTTTCTGAGAAGCCAGCGTGAAGAAAGAATTGTTACTCGAACCTACGCTGGTGAGGAAGAACTGCATCTCTGCTGCTAAATACACGCGCTTCTTTTTGCGATACTGAAAAGGTGATGATGACCTCACTGAAAAATATGCATACATGAATGCTAATTTGTTTTCATCTGTGCTCGCTCAGGGTGATGATATTACATGGTTCTTTTTAGTACCTGTTTCAATGCATTATAAAAGACAGAGGAAGAAAGGCCAATTTTTTTACGAAATACCACCCACATTCGGGTTTCTGAACTATGTTCTTTCAGATCTGTTCGTCATTTTGCAAAACATAGCATCCAGTTAGTCGAGAACGTGTTTCTTACGCTTGAAAAATAACAAAATATCGCAGAATCATGGCACTTGATTGGTTTCAGTATTACACCTGTTTTTGGTATTGGTTTCAAGGATGGATTTGTTTTAACAGAGTTTTAAAATTGACTTTTTAAGAGTCGAAGACAATAATTGGTTTCTAATTGCCATAATTAATTGTAAGGACAATAAAGCTGTCAACTTAATCATTCATAATTCTAAAAATCTACGTAAGTTTTCATTTAATATTACAGCTTACATCACTTTGTATTCTATGAAAAAGTCCAATTTATGGAAAACAAATTGTAAAAGCTCGCGTTAATTCTAGGGTATATTTTAATCTGTCTAATTTCTAAGAAAAATACCGACATATTTCAAAAATGTATATATATTATTTTTTTAAGACAAAATGCTTGGATTTTGCCACATTAATATAACAAAAATGCTTTACTATTTCATTTCCTGAAGGTTGCAGAAGTACATTTTTCAAACGTCTACATTATTCGATATATTTTCGTGTATCTTCGTGAATCAAGATATGCAATGATGCTCATTATTATGATGCTCATTATTATGATGCTCATTATCTTCGTGAATCAAGATATGCAATGATGCTCATTATTATGATGCTCATTATCTTCGTGAATCAAGATATGCAATGATGCTCATTATTTGATTTCCGCTGCTCATATAGATTTGATCAGGTTCTCCTTCTGGTCGGAAGCAGTTGGTGCACAGTCAGGAAAACATTCGGGAAATTATTTATTTAACCGTATTTTTTGGACTTCTCTAAAACTATTAAGTATCATGCCGCAAGTAATACGTAAGAGTTAAACTCCTACATTTTTTCCTATGCACCAACCCTTTTTGATTAACATCAAATGTTGTACGGACCAACTGTTTGCGACCAGAATGATAAGTAACTTTAAAAGTTTATGTGCTTCAGGGTAACTTTACTCAACTAAGGTAATGTCACACACTGTCAAGCTCACACATGACCATCACACTGTAATTTGTGTTGAAAAATTCTCAGTCACTGTTACACCACACTTTGACAATCATCATCACACCTCTCATAGTGATGATCACCACGCATCTACACCACCATAAAATAGTGCTCACTAATTATTACCATCTACATCACTGTAACATACAATCCATCAATAACAGTGTTCATTTACATCATCATTTTTCCCATCTCCACCATCCTTTCTGTTTACCATCGCACTATTCCACACGCTACCATAAGTTACATTTGTATTTCCTAATACATGCAGATAAAAGAGGACGTTGGGATGTAAGAGTGTTTCTTACCCTAACACTAATTTGTTAAAGACAGCTTATCGCACTTCTACACTAGCATATAACAAACTACAGAGTTTAGTAGTGCCTATATACTTTATTATAACATCACCTACGGCCCATGAATTATATGACTATGATGCATCTCCGATTACTCAGCTTCCTGCTGTATCTATACATTACTTATGACCTATGATGCATCACACATATCATACCCTTCCCCACTCACGACCACCTGTATCTCATCACTTACGACCTCAGCATCAAATCACCATGTTCTTCACCACCCACGATTAACTGTATAATGACTCCCTTCATCACTAACACCACCCTGAACACCCTCGGCTAAATGTATCACGAAACTCTGCATTACACAATCATACTACTCACCACCCACAGTCAACTATATCACAACCTCCTTCATCACTAACACCAAACCACCACGGCCAACTGTATCACAAGCTCCTTCATCACTAACACCACACCATCACACTCCTCACCATACAAGCCAATTGCATCATGAACTTCATCACTAACACCACACCATCCACGCATCACGAACTTCTTCATCACTAACACCACACCACCCACGCATCACGAGCTGCTTCATCACTAACACCACACCACCCACGCATCACGAGCTGCCTCATCACTAACACCACACCACCCACGCATCACGAGCTGCCTCATCACTAACACCACAGTGCAGCAATTCGCAACAAAGCTGCTGCCACTCTTGCCGTGTCAGAAAGAACCCCGCAGTCTTGATCTCTCGATAGCTAAGACCGTCGCTCTCACAAAAGAAGCTTCAGTTTCAGAGTCTATGCGTTACTTCTCAAGTTACAGCATCTTTTCTCTCCACCAGAGATTGGCTCTCTAGCCTTTATTCTTCATGTTTGAACTGTGGACTTTATTACTGAAGTCCCCGTGTGATAATGGGTTCATCCATGTGTGATCCTTGGGAGAGAAGTCCGTAGACTTTTTGAGTTTACAGCGGTGATAAATATTTTTTTATGACAGCCTGATTGTGAAGTAAAAATGGTATTCCTGTATTTTAGGTAGGTGATTTTATAGTCAGTATATCATGGTACGTCATGATTGTGGGAACATTTTGTAAGGTTATAATATATCATAAGGAAATGCCTCGGTTAGGGTGCGTATTAAAGTGAGTTAAATCTTGTGGTTTATATTACTGCGACTTCCAGGTCATCAAAGAGAGACTTTTGTTCGAGTAGTTAAGTATCTTTCTCCTGTGACCTACTTTGCAGAAGGAGTTTGTCAATTATGTACTAATCCTGTTATGAGCGTTGCCAAGAAGGCGATTTCTTCCCAGAAATAAAAAGATCAGGACATGAGTGTGGATTTTGGTGACCATTGTGGGCCCCTACTGTATTTAAATCCCTAAATAATAATGTATAGAATACGGATAGATGACTCGTTCAGAACAGAGCACTTGTTACCCTCTAAAACTTCAAGACTCGTTACCCATAAAATGCAGGAAATTGTTACTCTTCGTCCTATTTTCCAAATCTTTCAATCTCAAAAATATCTTCACTTTCCGAGTGAAGTTTATTATAATAGGACTGAACACCAGTTAACTTTCATCATATGTGCTACGTACATTAGAGTTAGACACCATTTCTCTGAAAAACGATTGATCGACTTTACTAATTAACTTATAACTGGTATCATATTTAAGTGTTTCATCTGTGTCTCCTTGTACCTCTCAAATTCGATACAGCTTGAATTTTCCTTGCTTCCGGCGAAGTTCTTTTACTCTTTTGCAGCACCTTAAAAACTTTACGGCCAACATCATTACAAAACATACTTAACGTATAGAACGCTTCTTTATGCTCGTTTATCAATGCAAATGCCTTAAAGAGGTTAAGTATAACTGGCTCGACTATTGAACCCATTATTTAACTTGCACATGATAACCAGAGCTTGCATATCAGGTCAAAATCTCTTCTCTCTTTTATAGGATGTTGTTGTCACATTGCAATCTATACCTAGGCCCTGGTCGTGTTTTCGCTTGTTGGTTTTACTATGACACAACTCCAGTACTATTGTGGGTCTATGAGCCGCATAGACCCCTGTTGAGCGCCCCTGCGGGATTCCCGCTGGTTCTCAGAGGGATTCCCGCTGGTTCTCAGAGGGATTCCCGCTGGTTCTCAGAGGGTTTCCCGCTGGTATTGAGAAGTTTCCCGCTGGTATTCTGTCGGTTTCCAGCAGGTATTCACTTGGTATCACTGTAGTATCTCGTTGGTATCGCAATCGTGCCTGGGGTTTGTTTGCATAGTGGCCGTGTCGCCGGACAAGTGCATAAATACGTTACTATAAATTAAGGCAGACCATGCAGAGTGCTGCATTATAAATTATGGTCAAATGTAGCCATAAATGAAGGGTAAACGCTGCTATAAGTTTTGCTGATTTTTTTGTCAGTCAAAGTTGATACGTGATTGTGTATCATAAGTTAAGTTGATACGTGATTATGATATTATACATAAAACATTTTATATTACACATTATGCACAATAAATTTTATAAATTATGCATCATACATTTGACATTATGTATTATGCATCATGCATTTTACATTAATTATACATCATACATCTTACATTGTACATTATACATCTTACATTTCACATAACACATAAGGCCTCATACATTTTACATCATACGTTACGCATCATACATTTTACATCATACATTATGCATCATACATTTTACATCATACATTATGCATCATACATTTTACATCATACATTATGCATCATACATTTTACATCATGGATTATGCATTACACATTATGTATACACTGTACATTACATACGCATGAATTAGATCTAGAGCGATGGCCAAGGAACCGTCTAGTTGCTTTAAATGTTGAAGTCAATAGTGTTCGTTATAAAGAAAAATAGTGAGCGCTTACGCCTTCATTAAAATAAAATGAAGTTGGTAAGCTTAATTATGTCTAATTAGTTATTCACTGGGCCTAATTACTTATTAATTGATTCAAATTTTTAACTAATAAAGTCTAATCAGTAATTAATTGAGTCTAAATCCTAATTAACAACGTTGCAAAAGCTATTAAACATTGATACTTGAACTCACAGAAGGAGAAAAAGCCCCAGTTTTAATATGATAGAACAAATTTGTAATTTTCCGAACAATTACAATAAATTGAGCTTAAACACTACATGAAACATGTTACATAAAGAACAGGGTGAGTTATTTTCAAGCTGCAAATCAATGTTAATTAAATTATTTCAAGTTTGCAAATTATTTCTGCTCATTAAGCAGCGAAATATCGGATGGGAAATATTTGACTTTTTTAGTTTAGTTGATTATATTACAATTTACCTCACAATGTATCACAGTATCATTAATTATGTATTACAATTTACCTCACAATGTATCACAATAACACTAATCATGTATCACAGTTTACCTCACAATTTATCACAGTATCATTAATTATGTATCATAACTTACCTCACAAAGTATCACAATATCATTAATTATGTATCACAATTTATCTCACAATGTGTCACAATAACACTAATCATGTATCACAATTTACCATTTACCACAATTTACCCTCAGTATGTGCTGTACAGTACGTGCTATACAGTTTGTGTTGTACAACATAGGTTGTACAGTATGTGCTGTAGAGTTAGTGTTGTACAGTATGTGCTATACATTATGTGTTGTACAATATGTGTTGTACAGGAAATGCTGTACAGTACGTGCTGTACAGTATGTGCTGACGCTGCACAAGCTGCTTGTTGTAAGACAGTTGTCTTACGTACAAACACACACACATACATACACACATACCACAGTAGGTTCTCACACACCCCTTCTAGTAATCATGATCCTGATTTTTGCCCCGAGAGTAAGAAGAGTAAAATAGATCATCACACTACCAGAACAACCACTCAACATATTAAATAGATCATCACACTACCAGAACTACCACTCAACATATT
>VCRD01000321.1:20121-68156 GCA_006783055.1 Trinorchestia longiramus
AAATATATTATCACACTACCAGAACTACCACTCAACATATTAAATATATTATCACACTACCAGAACTACCACTCAACATATTAAATATATTATCACACTACCAGAACTACCACTCAACATATTCTTTCTTTAATCACTTCGTAAAACAGCATTTGACATTGTCTTCGTTTTTTTGCATTCTTTTATCATTTCCCGTTTTAAATATAACATTGCAAGAACAATATTTTCATGGTTAATTCTTTGTTTATCATTATATTACATTATTTAGTCATTAACTGTTTTTTATTCTCTTATCATTTCATGTTTTAAAACTACCACTTCAGGAATGACATTTCTAGTGAAGAGCAGATGCTGTTCCTATAATCATCCTCTTTATTTATTATCAATATTTTATAAATCCTTCAACTGAGACCAATTGGGGACAAAAAATCCCTTGTGGTCATCAGACTTAGCAGAGGACTGGGTAAGTGCTTTGCTTAAGATTACAATTAGCAGCTTTACGAAGCCTCAAAGTCATACAGCGCCATTAGTAAATACTCGCTTAGCATTCAACTGATAGATCTGCTTTCCTGAATATCTTTCCAATGCACGACAAAGGCGTGTAAAAATGACTTTAAAAAACAAGTTAAAATTTTTGAATGCATAATTTTACAAGGAAGTTATGTACTTCTTCAAGAATTTTTTGTCATATGGAATAATTTCGCGTCGCTTTGATTGTAAAGGAACATTTCACTTATTTTGTTAGTGTCCATAACCACAACAGTTTGTACGTATTGCTGTTTTATCTTGTCTTTTAAATTTCTTTAGTGCTCTTTTGAAATGATATACATGCATACATTTAGTTGACATACTGCAAATTTCTTGAAAAATTTGTGTTATTTTCATTAAGTGTTTTAGTTAGTCTCTAAAGCTCATGGAGACAATTTTGGGGTAGAAATGGAAAAGACTTATGGATCCGTTATAATTTTAATTCGTACATGATGTAAGAAAACTCATCGACATTTTGTATTAGTATTGTCCAACCGTTATTAACGTAGATTTATGCTCCTCTCCGAGCACGAGTAGAAACAACCTACACGTTTGTCACTAACATACTCTGAATTTATCCTCAATGATATGGCTGTCCATAGCCTCTCTAATCTCTATGGCCTACAGCGCCTCCTACTAAGTGAAGACTGTTAGCACTAAGCTGCTTATACGGAGGATGCTTTTCATGTAAAGATTCTCTTAAATTACGGAACATCAAAGTATACCTCTTAAGTAAGAGGTCACTTCAGGATTATTTTCACAAAACGATTCTTTCTCTCATTACTTTCCACAAAAAGATTCTTTCTCTCATTACTTTCCACAAAAAGATTCTTTCTGTTATTACTTCTCACAAAAAGATTCTTTCTCTTATTACTTTTCCCAAAATGATTCTTTCTCTTATTACTTTTCACAAAAAGATTCTTTCTCTAATTAATTTTCCCAAAAAATTTTCTCATATTACGGACAATCAAAGTATACCTCTTAAGTAAGAGGTCGCTTCAGGACTATTGTTCTTAATTATCTACTGAAACTGAAAGGATCGAAGTTTTTAGTTGATTTAACACAAACACTTTTTCTTAATATATATTATTGTTAAAATTCTGTGCGCCAGAGTTTTTGATAGTTTTGCATCACAATTTTCTTTCTCCATCAATACTATGAATTTTAATACATTTGGAGTTTCTTTCAAATAGCTAACTTGATTATTTTATGGTTATTTCAAGAAAATTAAAACCATGAATGCATATATATATATATATATATATGTATATATATATATTCGAAAGGATTCCCTCTGTAAAGTATATTTAAGCTTTAAACCAATTATAACATCAACAGTCAGAAATCTGTCACGGTATTTTACTATTTTCGGGCATCAATCAAGATAGCTGAAAAAACTGTTATAACTTTTACCACGTTTTATTCACAAAATTATCTTTGTGTTATATAATAAATAAAAGCTTCAATTTCCTGCTTTCCATTTTCTGATTGCTTACCCATTACCACAACGTGTTCCATCATCTATGATGCATACAAATTTAGTTGGAGCGCTTGACGTACTAATTTTATTGAAATATGTATATGTGACGTGTACGTAACAAAAAAATTACTTCACTGCCAATTTATTCTTCAAAGGAAAATTGAAGGTTATACTAATGTTAGTGCCTAAAATATTGTACTGCCAATGAGCGAGTAATGCTTGGACGGAGATGATACAGGGTGCAGCAAGATAAGTTCCTTTTTTCAGAAGAAGTTTTTTCAAAAAAAGGAAGTTATGTTGCCGCACCCCGTACACGTAAATTCTTTACCAGAGCAATAAATCGACACCTCACCCTAATATAGGAAATAAGAATCTTATTTATTTCTACATATTTCTGTATTCCATAGAACACCTCTCTAATCCAAGAGGAAAACTTGGTTCTGAGTTCAAAGTTTCTACTTTTTATGTGTATGAACGTGAAATTTTCTATTTTGTTGGCCCTTTACCTCATTTATCTGCTAGTATGAAACAGAGAGAACTTAATTTTTATTAAACTTATTCGTAAGCCGCCATGGCTGACTTGTAAATATTTATACATATACGTTTATGGATTTTAAAGTATTTTTGTTAATCAAACTAAACATAGAATGCCAAAATTTTATAAAAAAGATAATAGAATTGTTTGCACTCCAGAGTCAGTTTGACTAATATTTCTAGAGCAATGCAATAATACACGCTGGAAATGAACTCAATGAGTAGAACCCAGTTAAGGACACGTATTTTGATTGAATGCGGGTTCACCAGGAAGAAGGTGAAGTTTGAAACAAAGCTATCAACAATTACTACGCGCTTGCAAGATTTAATTTGGTTTAACCAATTTTGTAATATCAGATACGAGGCAAAAATTTCAGTGAACACATTTCTCTGAAGAACATGTGCTTATGGTGTAGTGGTTATCACGTCTGTCTAACACACAGAAGGTCCCTGGTTCGAGCCCAGGTAAGCACAGCGCTTTTGACTAAATACTAGATTCACAATGAAGTAAAAGGGACAGAAGCATCGTAAACTGTATAAAATGCTTACCATAACTCTCCAAACATCCAAAAAAAGAACAATAGTCCACACTCATTCTTAGGTTACTAGTGTGTATGCCCGTTAACCATAACGGGTTTTAATATCATGCATTTGAAGGAAGAACCTAAAGCAATAGATTCTCAGATCTAATCAGAAAGTCTACGGATTTAACTCCAGCGCTTAAAAATCTATACACTTGAAAGCCTACAGATTTAACTATCCGTATTAAGGGAGATTTCCATTTTAATAACATAAAAGAAATTACACACAAAATAAATATAAATTTATCTATTCAAGGAGACATCTGGCGTTTTATTATATAGTGTTGAGAGAAACTCGATTCAAATTATCCAAACCATTTGTCACTTTGTTCGTAAGGTACGCATCGAGCATTTACGAAGGTTCTACATTGTATCAAGGTGCCAAGTTCACCCAAACGCTGATTGGTACGTGGGGTAGTATTGACCATAACTCTAGCTAAGAAAATAGTACAAATGTCTCACACGACACATGTACTGTATAGTAACATCTAGTTCAAGGTATCATTCACACATATTATACATATATGTAGAATATAAAGCGTGTACAATTATTGTTTACGATAAACGATAAAACGATGTATATAGGACACCCCAAAAACGATTTTGGGGTGTCCCAAAAAAAAGATACCCAATTTTCAAGGGCTGTAATTCAGAAACTATTGAACTTACAAAAAGTTGGAAAGTCACATTTTGTTTTCTTATGTTTTGCTATCATTGATACGGCTTCAACTCGTAAGTTAAATAACGTATGAATACGAAAGAGTGATCTTAAACTATTCAAGATTTTTACCGATCGAAAAGCCTCCCATTATGCAACTTACAAAAGAACAAAGAACATTCATCGTTGAGAAGTATTTTCAAGCGAAAAGTTTCCAACAGGTCATTCAATCACTTTAAGAGCATTTTCCTGAAAGACAGTCTCCAACAAAGATGACTATTTGGAGAAATGTTACTAGGTGCAGTACCGGAGGAACAAACATGAATCTCAACAAAGGTCGATCAGGACGGAAATGAACGTGGTGATCAGAAGAAAATGTTCGAATTGTTCAAGGAGCACTTACAGAAAATCCGCAAATCTCTGCAAGAAAAAGTGGATCAGATGTTACTAAATCTACATTCAACAGAACCATAACTTTGGATTTGAAGTGGCATCCTTACAAGATGCATGTGCAGAACAAACTCTTCGAAAACGATCTTCCTCGGCGGCTGAATTTTGCTCGATGGTTTTTGCAAAGAAATGTTCGGTTTGTGGACGACATTGTGGTTGGCGATGAGGCCGCTTTTTATTTGAATGGCAGAGTAAATAATCACAACGTTCGCACATATGTACCGAAGAACCAACCTCCTAATTTCAACTTTGACGTAGGAATTTCGAGAGAGAAAGTGTCTGTGTAGATGGGACTCTGGTAATTAGGCAATCGCATTATCGCCTTGAATCATCGTATCGAGTGGCCTCCAGATCGCCTGATTTGACGCCTGTGATTTCTTCCTTTAGGGATATCTAAATAGTAAGTTTTATAGCTCTCCACTGTGCGATACCGACGAACTCCAGCAAAGAATTAAAAATGAGGCCAATTTGCTGCAAGGAGATGATGCTCTCGTTAAACGAGTGATGACGGGAATGAGGAGGCGAATGCAACTGTGTATTGAGAGAAACGGAGGACACACCGAAGGAAACGAACAATAGGAGGAACATTTCGATTGTTTTTTATTTTAGTGGCATTTTCCATTTAATAAACGGTTGAAAGTTATTAAAAACATGGTTTTAATATCATAAAATTTAAAGTTTAACGAAAGTGTGCAAACAAGTTTTTAGTATCGGTCACTAAAAATAGTGCTTAAAGAAAACGGTTGGATCAATTCTTCTAAAATTTTGTACAGAGATGGAACTAATATTAAGAAACAAAATGTGACTTTCCAATTTTTTGTATGTTTAATAGTTTCTGAATTACAGCTCTTAAAATTTGGGTATCGTTTTTTTGGGACACCCTGTATAGTACGATCTTATTAAAATATCGATATCATGAGTATATGAAGTGGTAGAGTTTTCAGAATTTAAATCTACGTGAAAAACTGAATGATAGAAAGTGAATATCACGCAAGACATTCAATTTGTTTACAGGTACAATTAATGCGCAATTACCCACATGCTTCTGAATTGATGTTTTATTAAGTCACTAAAACGACGCAAATTTTATCGAACACACTTCTTCGCCAAATCTCGTGCTTATGGTGTAGTGGTTATCACGTCTGTCTTACACACAGAAGGTCCCTGGTTCGAGCCCAGGTAAGCACATGTGTTTTGGCTAAAATATGCACAAGACTGTGAAAGCCTCTGAAGTGCCGAAACCAATTAAATGAACTTTAAACATTCAGTGCCGAATTACCAGATTCTTTTTATTTTGAATTAAGTTTCATATATCAATTATAAAATAACAAATTCTAATGAAGAGCTTTTCATGGCAACAATCAGTGCTTATGGTGTAGTGGTTATCACGTCTGTCTAACACACAGAAGGTCCCTGGTTCGAGCCCAGGTAAGCACATGTGTTTTGTCTCAAATTGTATAGTGCACATAGTGGTGTGACTCTCAATAGTGCCGTAAGCAGGAAATAGAACTTCATACAGTTAATATGGAATCACCAGACACTATAACATTATATTGCATTGCCAATCCTAAAATAACAAATTTTAACGAACGGCTCTTTTTGAAAGGAAGAGTGCTTATGGTGTAGTGGTTATCACGTCTGTCTAACACACAGAAGGTCCCTGGTTCGAGCCCAGGTAAGCACATGTGTTTTGATTGTATGTTATTAACAAGGGGATCAAATACTTTAGAGAAGAGGTCATAAGCTATGAATGAAATTTTCAGCAACTAGTATACAGTTTTTGGTATGTTTTTCTTCAACGAGTTCAATATTGTGAAACACAAACGTCAAACCTTGCAACAAAAACACAACACACTTGGCCTTGTCGATGACGCGGATATCACATTATTCAGTCATAGATGTACTAGGTCCCTGGTTTGAACTAAGTTTAACACTGAAACGACGAAGTGGGCCTAAGAGGCCCAGTGTCAAAATTAACAAGCCCGTCTAATATTGTATTCATGAACGTCACTTGATAATAACATCAATAGAACAAATACATATGACTTTTCTGTTACGTAGTTTGAAAGAAAAATAATTGAAAAGTAACTGGGCCTCATATACCCACCTCGGCTCCGATGTTGATTATTTTTATCCTTCGTTCCAGGGTTAAATACGGTAGTCTGGTGTTAGTAAAAATACCGGCGCCACACTCAAAAACAAATGTATATGACCATTGGAAAATACCATCACAATTGACAGTATTTTTAGTATCTGGGATACCAGCTCATCAAAGTAAATACTACGATTTTGTTTTTACATGTCCCTCGGGTCTAATGCTACGGAAGTTTCTTGAGATTTTCTTGTGAGCGTAGTTTTATATGTAAATAACTGGAATTAATACCCTTCAATTTTTCGGAAAACAGAGATACCGTAGTTTAATTAGGGTTCCATAAACATTCAATTGTGTATGTTTTCAATGTATGAGAGAAAAGAAGTATTGCCAATACATTTGTTTAAAATCGCTCGTATACCATGTTTTAAAATTTTACAATTAGTGTTCATAAAATCACGCTACTTTTTCATGAGGATGTTGAACGAAGGGTATTTGATGGGAGTATTTAATTGGTTAATCACATTTTGCCGATTTTTTAAAACAGAGGCGAAGTGAAGTTTTAGGAATCAGAGCTGTTAGAGCGTACAACCAAATAATTCTGAAATGCGAACTGTTTCTTATTCGTTTTTTAACATGAACCTATGAATTTCGGAAAAAACTAGCATCCAAACCTGATAATTGTGAAACAAGAACATTACCTACTCTCTCGCATAAAAAAAGAAAGTCAAGACATTGTATGTCTCCAAAAATATCTACGTCTCCAGCAGTACCAAGTTTCGGTGGAAGCAGCACAATAACTGGCACCAAAAACTGAACACAATTCTGTCCCTGGGCGCCACTTCATCAATCATTTTGTCAAAACTGGTGACGGCGACAACAAATTCTGGTCTTTGCCGTATCCATGCTACGGATGACCGATTGTCTGCGCTGACCGCATCTTCTTAGGTGGCACGACAAGTTTTGAAGTTTGACGACGAGTTTTCAGCCACGATAATTGGGTAATGAATTGGGTGCCGAGGCCGGGTAAACATCTGAATAGAACAAAAAGAGTGACGAAGGTTGCTTAAGACTAGGAGACAGTTGAAACAATGAGTGAAATATTGAAGAAATGAAACGATAGACACTGGAATAATACTCTGACAATATTCACTGAATAAAGATTGGTTAGGTTTTATTTTTTGATCGAGTTAACGTGAATAGGATTGAGAAAAGGGCTATTAGAAAAGGTGAAATGAAATTTTAAACGATGGTCAATGAGTGAATAGAAGAATATAATTGTTTGAAATATTGAAACTGATGGCGTTATCCACAGAATTTATTCGTTAAGTTTTTCAAAAATATTTTATAAGCTATCCCACATGACAATATGACTTTTCCCATCTAATCGAATACTAAGAATGACTGTCGTGTGTTTATATGATTATCTATATGTTTATTTATTTATTTACTAGTGTATCAGGGCCATCAAAAATGATGGCAAATCTAGTGTATAATAAACATTTAGAATGTTGTACTTCTATACTTCATAATTTTCTATTCTTATCATACGTTATTATTAGTAATTGATGTAGCCAGATTGGTAACCGTATATGCCACCTGTAGCATGACAACAGGCGTAACATATCAATGTTGCAACGTTATATTTCGTTGTCCTCGATTAACTCTTTCGGTACCATGATGCAAATATCAGAACCTTTTCAACATATTAACATCAAATTTTAAAAAAGATGCTTTGTGATGTTTTACGGTCACTGCATTGTCCTGATCAAACTGTAGCTTGCACTGCCCTACCAGCGTTTGCACAGACACACGTGTTGCTCTGCATCTTAATAGGCGAAAAATGACTGCGGCTACCAGAGATGCCGTCAGTACCGAAAGGGTTAAGAATCTTAAGAATAGATACGAAGAAATTAGCACTGGCGGTCTTGGTTTCAGTTCACTAGTAAATTAATACACTAATTTTCGCTGTACAAGTGCACTATAATAAGTCACTTTAAAAAAAATTAGAGAGATCCAGAGCCTTATATACTCGAGTCCGTATCGTGGATGGGGAGTTCGGCGGGGTATTGCATATTACAATATACATACATACACAAGCTCGCAGTTGCTTTCAGTAATGCTGAATTTCTGTATCTAGGATATGAGACGAATGGCTATAACTACTTCTATTGCGGCTAAAAAATACTGTATTCTAAGTGTTTATTATACACTAGATTTGTCATCATTTCTGATGGCACGGGTACACTAGTTAAATAAGATAGGAGCTTGCGCTAAAAAAGTTACGACTAAAAAGTTAACTCTCTGTCTTTGGAAATTGCCATTAGGAAATAGTGATTGGGAAATTGTGCCTGGGAAATAGTACTTAGGAAATAGTGCTTGAAAAATAGTGTTTGAGGACACGATATCGAAACCTGTCTTTGAACAGCAGCACAATAAATTGGTTTGTTTATTTAAGACAAAGAGACGTTTTGACTTTAAGTTCAAATTTTGCTATATCATGAGTTTTTCCGTACACATGAGTTGCATTTTATAATAGATTTTCAAGCAATTATGCAGGTACTGGAGTCTTAAATCTTATTCATACAACATTACTAACAGTATTTGTAATATTTTTACTCTTTATTTGAAGCACTGGAAATTACATTGGATAAATGCTAAGTTTCTTGAAGCTTTTATCATTATGTAAGATAATTTGCATGCTTATGAACTATTAGTGTGAAAATCACTCACTGACTATGATATATTTTAACCATGATTTGACTTTGATTTGCAACTTATAATTAAGAAATGAGCCGAAATTTTTTACACAATTACAAAGTTGAATAACATGTCATGTTATATGTACTCGAATATTTCCTATTCTAATATTTTACGAACAGACAACCAATAACTTATTTTCATTTGATCATTAAATCCTACTTTTCCAGTCAAAAACTAACCCCACTTTCTCATAGCCAGTAGATTTTTCACAAGGTAGAAAAGTCTTCGATATCATCATTAGTAACATTTATTTAACGACTAAGCTGTTAAGCATATAATTTTCTTCAACTCAGACTTAACTTTCAACCTTATGACTACTATGACTACACCGAACTGTTATCGTACAGTTAGAGTTCTGTCAACCTATGTACAAGTGCAAGCTACTTGCGGGCCATCACACATCTTCTTTTTATTCACCACAAGTGTGGAGTACTCGCACTTTTTTTCTCTGTGTAGCTCAGAGAGTCCTGACAAAAAACATTGACAGTTTAGGTGTCCCACAAGACTGCGTCTTAGGCCCTTACGTTTGGCCGCAATTAGAAGCCCTTTGTTTCTCTGAACCGAACTCTGGTTTTTTCTGTAAACAATGGGCGCACCCACGGAGATCTGTGCACCACGTGCAGTGCGGAGGAAACATTAAATTTTGAGTGTGGTAGATAAGTTTGGCCACTTCATTAGGTTTCAGAAAATAAGGGAAAAATGTGAAGAAATAAATTGTCGGTCGGACTGAGTTAGTTGATGGATAACTGTAAAGCGGTAATGCAGTGTGACGTTTAGTTTATAGAATTCATCAACTTTGTGAGGACGATTTGCAACCAAAACATGGTTCTAATTAATTTAATTTTAGACGTTTAATTTTAGACGTTTAATTTTGGCGTTTTTTTTTTAATTTTAGACGTTTATTTCAGCAAAACTTTTAATGTTAAAACGTTATTACACCGAGCAAACTATGACGAAGTCATATAATGTAGCATAAACTAGTAAGAAGCTACCGTATTGTTCTCAAATCAGCCATCACATCAGAAATTTCAGCTGAAATAGGGAACTTGTTCTACTGGACAGTGCATGTCATGCGCAACACCAGTACATCCGTGTCTGTGTTGTGGACATACTGGTCTCCTAGCGCATACAATCCGTGTTTGTGGTGTGGATATACTGGTCCTTTATTGTATACAATCCGTGCGTGTGTTCCGGATATACTGGTCCCTCATTGTGTACACTCCGTGCTTGTATTACGAATAAATTGGTGCTATATTGTCTACAATACAATACGTGTATGTGTAGCAAATATACTGGTGCATTATGGTGCACAATCTGTGTCTGTGTTACGGAGATACTAGCGCTGTATTGCGTACAATAAGCTCGTGTGTTGCGGATTTACTGGTGCACCACGGTATACAATCCACGTGTGTGTTGCAGATATACTAGTGCACCACGGTATACAATCCACGTGTGTGTTGCGGATATACTGGTGCACCACGGTATACAATCCACGTGTGTGTTGCAGATATACTGGTGCACCACGGTATACAATCCACGTGTGTTGCAGATATACTGGTGCACCACGGTATACAATCCACGTGTGTTGCGGATTTACTGGTGCACCACGGTGTACAATCCACATGTGTGTTGCAGATATACTGGTGCACCACGGTATACAATCCACGTGTGTGTTGCGGATATACTGGTGCACCACGGAATATAATCTGTGTGTCTGTGTGTGGGTGTCGTGCAGACGCAGAAGATTAACCGCAGCGCTAGCATGCCATTGTAATGAGATTAAGAAGAAACCGCTCGGTTTCTTAACAACTTTCTTGCGGTTTTCCCCCATCTTCTTCAGTGCGAACCGACAGCCCGCAGTGGGGCATGTTATGGGGAAAACTGAAAATAAAAACGAGCTTTTACTACCGCAAACGTAGGCTTTATTTTTTAAACCATTAATATAAATATTGCAAAAGATTTAGCCTAGAAATGTATATTTATTGAGAAAATTGTTTCCAAAACGTAGTTAATTTATTTTCCAGGTATTTTGTTCTAGTAATTTACATTAATTTTAGAATGGTTCTGACGTATCATTTCGCTTTTACAACGATTATAAGAGTAGGCACGTTCAGACTCCTCATGGAATGGATTTATTCATTGGTAAAAGGTTCATTGAATTGCACGAGAATGGTTTGCATCAATTTATTCCAATGTTAAATACATTATTTCACTTTAAATATTAAGTTCAAATATTTTGCACTACATAGAAGATTTGATTAGTTCAATTTGTGGAGTTAGTATTATTAACAGGTCTTATTCTCAAATAAACTATCTAATTTTATTTCACAATTACACTAACATAACTCGCGGGGAAGAAATGTTCATAGCTCGAGGAATTAAAATTTACGCTATTTTAACTTAAAAGCGATTGAAACTTTTGCCAGATCGGGTAAGATGTTTTTAAAAAGTATTTTTATTAGTTATTACTGAATTCAACGACACCAAATTATAAGAAAGGCGATGTTGTAGGAAAATACCAGCACTGTGAAGCATTTTCTGCCATGATGAAATGTGCGCGTGCATGTGCACGTAATGCTGTTCATTGCTCACACTCGTACATGTGCACGTAATGCTGTTCATTGCTCACACTCGTACATGTGCACGTAATGCTGTTCATTGCTCACATTCGTGCATGTGCACGTAATGCTGTTCATTGCTCACACTCGTATATGTACACATAATGCTGTTCATTGCTCACACTCGAACATGTGCACGTAATGCTGTTCATTGCTCACATTCGTTCATGTGCACATAATGCTGTTCATTGCTCACACTCGTATCTGATGCTAACACTTTTAAAGTTATGAATACATACATGCATCGGGAAACGTATATATTATTAAAGTATAATGACACATCCTGCCGTACTCTACGTTAGTTCCCATGGAGAACATCAGTGTTCTAAACCCCAGACTTTGTAGGGTATGACAATTTTTTAGAAATTCTATATCATGAAATTTCTTGTTTAGGTTTTGCTCTTCGACTATGCAAGTTTATAAATTGAAAAAAATTGTATTGTATTGTATTTTATATAATATACATAAGGCCAAACATCAGACGATGTTTATATAATAGTAATGGAAATATGAGACAGTATAACCCCATTTACTGTGCAGGGATTATATTGTATAATTTGACTTTCCGTTGATTACGCATGAGTTTCAAAGCACAAGTGTAGCTTCTGTCCAAAATATTAAATTTCTGTTAATAAAAATTCTTTGTATGATATACATTAAGAAACGTAGTCCATTATACATGTATAGGCACAGTAAAATATGATTGAGAGTTTCAAAGCAAGTTCTTTTTATGAAATAATTGCGATTCTCTAAATTGTTTACTAATTTAATCATGATATATTTTTTCTTCAAATGTTCTTTGTATTAAGAACAGACATTAATTCCTCATTCATTGCATAGTTTGTAATAAATTAATTTTTGAATATGTGCAACAGAATTCAGACCTATTAATTAATTAGCTACATAATTTTCTTTCTTATTAGATACTTGAATGTTTTTCTGATTACTTGTTTAATGTGTTTACTAATTGTCTACTTAATTCATTAACAATTAACTGCTTACTTTTTTAGTAATTGGCTACTTTATTTTTACTATTTATTTATTATATTTTTCACCAATTAGCTTTTTTATTTTTCCATATTTAACACATTTGTGTTTGGTCAATAAAAAATTGACAATTTCTGATTCATTCAACCGAAAATAACTTAACGAAAGTTATTAGCATTTTTGAATTATTAAAATTTAATTTTTTAAATGACAAACTTACAATCAGGAGCCAATTCAGTATTTTATGTGCAAAACAAGATAAAATGAAATCAAACAAGAATTAAAAAACTGTGCATGATTTTTTAATGTATGTTTCCAATCTCCCAGCTTCTTTAAAATAAAAAATAAAAACGCTGTTTGCTTACTTCTTTTCCTGGGCGTTCACCGAACTACACAATTTTTATCTTCATCATAATTTAATGAAAAAGAAACATGTCGAAGAACGTCAATCCCTCTAATCTTCGATAATCGACACTTAACGATGATAATCGTCGACCATACGAAGCCAACGCCTCGTCGTGCAATAATTGTACAATTGTCGTTAATAAAGCAATAAATTTAGTATGACTACATGGTAGGTGAGACGTTAACTATTGCAAATTTTACATTTATCATCATGAAGTAACCAATAATTTCCTTGATGGTGGAGGTGGATTGGAGACGTGAGTGTTGAGTACGGAGTGGATGTACCTAAACGTACGTGCGCATGAAGGTGTGTGTGTACGTAGAGTACAGAGTATATGTACCTGGCGGGGGTACATGAATGCGTACCTAAATGTACGTACGTATGAAGATGTGTGTATGTGTACGTAGAGTACAGAGTACATGTACCTGGCGGGGGTACATGAATGCGTACCTAAATGTACGTACGTATGAAGATGTGTGTATGTGTACGTAGAGTACAGAGTACATGTACCTGGCGGGGGTACATGAATGTGTACCTAAACGTACGCATGCAAGAAGGGGCGTTCGTACATGTACGTGTATGCATGATGATGATACATGAATGTGTACCTAAGTTAACGTAGATTACACTCATTCACAGGTGCATTGGTATGCGTGCTGTTCGTACAGTATCTGCACGCTGAAATTTGTACCTGTGAAATATGTACATGTTGAACTAATGTTATACCTGTGTTTGATTGCTAACATGTATGTATGTAGCTATGAATAAATACATACATCGAGAATTGTGTACACATATTATTACAAAATAGTCGAAACATTGTTCAAGCATTACCAGTAGAACTTCGAATATATTTACACGTATAAATCATAAATGTGGAGACGTGAAATTTTTAATATTTGTTAAATTTCTGACAATGTTACTAACAAAGATTTCAATATAATTCACCAACAAAGCAAACTCAGTTTCTTATAACGATATTCACTGAAATTTTATTTCTCATATTATTAAAAACTTGTTAAATTTGCTGCTGGGGTCAAATTGTCTTCACTTACAGACGAGAAATTACCTCACGTACAAGCTCTTTATAACGAGTGTTATGAGTGTAATTTTCCATCTCTTTGTACCGTGATTTGAGACTTGATTTGTCGAAGAAATTTATCAAGAAAAGCTTTAACGTAAAGTTAAATGTATCTCCAAGAACAGCCATAGTGGTTATCAACTTCCAATTTATTAACATGCGTGTTTAAGAAGTACTGTGTCATGTAATATCATCTAATAATAGAATACTGGTAACGACCTCTCATTAAGTTCATCAAACGCCTCTACGAGCCTCTACCTCAAGTCTCACCACAGATCACCAGAACGGGAACAGTCGCTGGGAGCAGCATCACTAGTCTCGAGTTATTAACGTTCAGAATTGAAAACAAGATCCCTTATACTGTGAATTCATATATACTGCACTGTATGATATATTAGAGTAATGTAGAATATTAAACAACCATGTAATGAAAAAACATCTGGATTGTTTCGACAAATGCACTTTAAAAGTACTGGTATGCGGTCACAATAACGGGGAAAAGTTAAGATTGTATTTGTTTAATCTCGAAATAAAACTCAATCTTTTACCAGTTCGTAGCTGTTGCCTGCAGAGTAAACACCGTCGCTGTAATGCTTTGTTTCAACAAATATCGGGGCAGCCATGAACAAAATATTTGCAGGATATTTGCCCCACTTAAGTATCGCACTATCGTTCTAGGGAAAAGTTTAAAATATCCGCGTTTCAGAGATCGAAGCTTTTAAGTAACTGACGTTCTCTCGGACATCTCTGAACATAGCACACCGAACATACATTTTCCGACCATAAAATGACAACAAAGCCAAAACTTGAAACTATGCTGTGCCCATTTTCTGGCGTTCAATGCCCTATTTCAGAAAGTCATTTGGCATGGAAGCTCCTGACCCTTCCAGCAGAAGGCTGGCATACCTCCAGGTTTGGACTGGAGCTTCAGTTCACTGCAGAAATTCAAAAGCTCTTTCTTTACTCCGCGGAATGCTAGCTACACACTCACTTTATTGAGAATAAAACTCTGTCGAGGATAGTTGGAGCAGAGTAAATTTCTACTCTCTCAAAGTACGAGTTCCCATCGTTGTGTCTTCTGTTACAGGAGTGCTGGACATGATTGCAAAATATACTGAAAAGAAATTGTTCTGCTTGGGATAGTGTTACTAAGTTGAGAAAGTGAAAGGCTCAAAGCTATCACTTAAACGGGCCTCTTCAAATCCTGGTGTCGAGCATAAAATCAAGCAAAATTTTCCGTGCGAAATTAACGAACGCGTATCCGTGAAGGTTTCTCTTCCAGCGTATAAAAATTACAAAAAATAAAATAGTTGGACAATACTGCTGTTGTTTCTTTTCTGTTCTCGCAAGTGAACTTTCATAAGAATTTGATGATTGTCGTTTTATCGTAAATGGAAAACTTCTTAGTAAAGAATTATGGATTGCTATTAATTATTTTTCTTTCAGTTTTTAGGCAGTTGCTTTTGTAAAAAAAATCAAGTGGTACAGAATATCTGATAACGAAACTAATATTGTTATTATATTTCGTCTACGTTTTTTGCAGAAAGATTTAATCTAAATTCTGTCTTTCGTGTTTTTTTAAAATTACACATTAACACAGAACATTATAATGTCATGTTAGCATAAAAATATGTATCTTCACTAATATCACATATATTACATTAGTAGCAGAATTAAAATTTTATTCTTTTTTCAAGGTAAAAAGTACAATTAATGCTGTTGCGTACATAGTTCTGAGTGAACTTCATTATTCAAAATCCATTTCTAAAATTTCAAATGAACAGTCATGTACATATTGCATGCTGAAACGTGATATGAAAATGAATTATTTAAATTCATATATTAAATGGTATCCTTTTTAAAACAAGTGATCATCATAATGTTATTGAGTTTCAACAAGTAATTCAAGTAAATCTTGTAACTTATTATCCATGTCTGGGCTCATGAAAATAGGTATAAAAAATTTATCCAATGCTATCAGTTGGGAGTCATTCTCTACTGTTATTTCTTTTTATTTTCATCAGTACTGAGTTTTTTCATGAGGGAGTGTTGAGAGGTTATTTAAATATTTCCCTTTATAGTGCAAAGCAAAGAAAACAATTCGAAAATAAAATTACCAGCTAATTTATGTCGTATACGGCCGGTTAGCTCAGTTGGTTAGAGCGCCGTGCTAATAACGCGGATGTCGTGGGTTCGATCCCCATACTGGCCAGTGTATTTTAATTTACGTATGTAGTGTAAAGAATTAATAAACGCGACAGGGCATCTAGCGCCCCTATGAGCTTCTACTTAAGCAACACTACAGGTTTCGGAAAGAGTAGTTGAGAGCAGTACCACTAGTCAAAAGGTGTTTGAGGTATTTATTAAAGAGCCAAATACAACACATTCTATTGGATTTTAAAATTATTTTATTTTGTATACCTAAAATTACCCCATGCTCGCAGCACATTTGCTCGTAAGGGAAAGATGAAGTTTATCCCTGCATAGACACATATCTTAAAGGAAGTAAATGCATTCATTTTCTGCATAGCTCATACATTTTTCACGGTACATAGATCTGTTCTTTTGTTCTTTGACGTTCCTTCGTCGTTAAATTTATGGAGCCTATTTATATGAATTTTTGTCAAGTGTTTTTCAAAGAAATCATTAAATCATCTTTTTACGAACCGCAGTTCGAAAACTTTAGCTATTATTACAAATTTATTGGGACTGAAATAAGTGAAAAAATGAGTCATATCTGACGAGTATGGAGGCCAGCGCATCACGATTAACAGTCTCATAATTGTGTGAAGCAGGATATTAAACACGTAGCCTGGCGTTGTCTTGGTATCAACAAAGACCTTTTCTATTTTTCAATGCTAAACGTTTTCTTTGAGTATCAGAGGTCAGCTTGTCTAATAAGAAATAACAGGATTATGAATTCATTGTTCACTTTCGTAGCAAAAGCTTGGAATAAAGAACGTTCCTACAGCCCCACGGCAAGTGCAGAATAATTTTACTGAGGAATGTTAATTAAAATATTCCAATTTTCGTTTCACTTGTGGGTTTTCTCTTTTTTATCTCAATCATGCACTGCGTGGACATGCATTCTTATCCTCTATAATGATGATATCAAATTTATTAATATCGAAATTCGCACTCATCAATTCATTCTAAAGGCTGGGATGTAGTTCAACTTATTTGGGGCGTGTGTACTCACCGCTAGACAGACTGGCGGGTCTAAGAGGCCCGTTCTCTAGAAAGCTTAAATTTTTGTTCAAATATTTCCAAGTAACTTTATGCGTTACAAAAACACAAGTCATTACAAATTTTGCAGTAATAGAAGTTTGTAAGTAAGAAAAAAGGGCTTGGTGTGACAGCCTACACTGTCTCTGTTGCTATATTTATTTGTTGGTTTTTCTTGGGTTAAGAAAAAAAAGCAGGCAGTGGACTTTGAGTGATTGCGTTGTCGTAAAACGGCTCCGTTCAATTCCACGAACATAAAACAAGCAATTGCGGGACTAGCGAATGTTTTCCTTAAAAATCTTGACAATCTCATTAGACACAGCACGAAAGAGAACTTAATTCCTCCTTAGTGAAGGAACTCGATTAATGAAACTGATTATCTGTAGTATAGAGTCCAAATTAAGCTCAAAACATACTGTTTCAAAATTTACATATAACATTTAAAAAATACAGTGATCATGTTGTTAAACGATGACTTTATGCGTATTTTTTTTGAGCAGCTATGTAAAATTATTATCATATGTCTTTCTTACTAGAGCTAGAATTGTCCGTGTAATCTTTCAAGCTATCTTGTAAGTTTCATTTGAAAGTGTACAATTGCGAGTATCTCCTGGTGCCTCATGTTAGCAAAGTACGTGAAGTTTTGATTCAACACAAGAAAGACCCGATATTCTGACTAAAGTTCTGTCTCAAGACGAGAAAGACCCGATATTCTGACTAAAGTTCTGTCTCAAGACGAGAAAGACCCGATATTCTGACTAAAGTTCTGTCTCAAGACGAGAAAGACCCGATATTCTGACTAAAGTTCTGTCTCAAGACGAGAAAACCCCGATATTCTGACTAAAGTTCTGTCTCAAGACGAGAAAGACCCGATATTCTGACTAAAGTTCTGTCTCAAGACGAGAAAGACCCGATATTCTGACTAAAGTTCTGTCTCAAGACGAGAAAGACACGATATTCTGACTCAAATTCTGTCTCCAGACGAGAAATACTCGAGATTCTGACTCAAGCTCTGTCTCAAAACGAAGACTCGAGATTCTGACTCAAGTTCTGATTCAAGACAGGGAAAACCCGATATTCTGACTTAAATTCTGTCTCAAGACGAGAAAGACTCGAGATTCTGAGTCAAGTTCTGGCTCAAAACGAAAAAGACTTGAACTATTCATTTGATACGGCAAAAAGACTTTATTCATTTAGTATTTTCTCTCATTCCTACAAGCTTAAACTTTTATACTAGTTTCAGATCTCTATGAATTTCTATTTGTTTGCATTGAGCGGTACTACTCTAACAGCAAAACTTACCTAGTGCACAAGCGCAAGGGGTGAGCGCGTATGTAAATCGACTTGCTACTACACAATCAATTTCATAGTTCCATGCTGATGCGATAGATTGAGAAGATGATATACAGCGTGTACCATCAAATGATCCTGTAATTCACTCTTTCATCAACGAGCAATAAATCTTAGGAGTGACATAGGCAATTCTTCACAGATGTAGCTGAGAGAAAGAAACCTATCAAATATGATCTATAGAACTGCATAGACCATGAAAATGATATGTCTGTATGCACTGTTGTTCGAAAATTATGTGCAATACCGTCGTATGTTGATAATTGTAAGACTATTATTGATTGATGAACTTTGTTGGCGTATGAGAACGCTACTATGAAACAACGCAGGTTGTATCTACTCATCAGAGTGGATCGTGTATGGAGAGTATCTGCAATCATCGTACCTCATCTGTCAGTATGAAAATTTGACGTACATAGAAGCTAAATTTGAAATATAAAAAAGCTAGCAATGATTGTTTGAAAATTGCAAAATTAATGACAAACGAAATTGTAGTGTTTTGTTACGTGATATAATCGCCTGCATACGTCTGCTATTTTAGAAGCCGCCTGTGCATCCTTTTGATTTGTTTGGTTTGTTTTGTATGCTTGTGTCTTGTGTGATTCTCAACCTTCACTCCCGAAAGAGTGTTGCTGCTCGAATAAAGTTCATTACCGTATCATTATAATGATAATACTGAAGTTAATGATGATGCAGAAGTCAACAATGACGCTGATGTTGATGATAATACAAAAGTCAATGATAAATGCTGAAATTAACCATCTGCAAGGAGTCGCACCAAAAATGATAAGTATAGGGGACGTGTTTTTTAACTACCAGGACCTAAACAGGTGTACTATTCCCTCAACTACAAATGCAGGTTTAAACTTAGGATATACAGCCTTGACCTCTTAATTTGGGTTGTGACTAAAATTAAAGTAGCGTGTAATCAATATATTTATTCTCAACAATTTGGCTGTATCCTCTAAATTCAGTGGAATATCGATTACAGTTGAAATTAATCTTTCGATATTAATGTCGTTGTGTAGCAGAATTGTTGTGACAGCACTCATACCATACGAAAAATCTATAATATGTTGTAAATAGAGACAAAAATGAAGACAATATTTTGTAAAATTGCAGATTCCGAGTAAATGAAACGAGGATAGTATTTCACTAGGACTTATGTTGTGCCAACTGCTGGAATTGTTCGTCATGGTGACCGACGTGAATTAAATACATAAAATGCGCAAAAGAATTCAAAGCGAATGTCTTGGAGCTCTTGTTCTTAGACAGTTTTTATACTGAAATATTTGGAAGGTTTAGACTGCGTCAATATGTGCGTACACTCGCGTACGAATATTTGGAAGATTTACTTGGAGTAGTGCGTGTTTCTGCTGCTTACTCCTGTTCTGATATCAAACAAATATGTCATCGAATATAAGACAGCGGCAGTCAACTGTATGTCTAAATTTATTAACCTATTTAGATATGTTCGTGAGCGGGAAACTCAATTTTTAGAATGTTACACTTTGAAAATCTGTTTTTATTCATACATCACATGGATATGAAAATAAATATGGAATAAATGTGTACGTTTATATGTTATAAATATGTACATTTACTGAGCGAACCCTGAGCAACGTGAATATTTACGACTGACGGAATTTGATTCGAACATTAAGAAATAGTTATACATATGTTTGTAATTACTCGACCCGCTCTAAATACAGCAATATCTTTGAAGTCAAACGGCTTGAAAGTCGAACAAATCGGAAGTCGACCGAAAAATTTGAGTGATTTTCGGCCCGGTAGCCGAACAAGCTTTCGGAAGTCGAACCAAGCCGAGTGGAAAGCGCACCAAGTCGAACGTCGGTTGTCACGCGCCGTCCGTTGTTTTGGTCACACGTGAACTTACGCATCGTTATACGCTATTCCATTTTTGTGTGTATTTGATTAATTTACGTTCTAAACCGCTAAAAATGGGTCATAAGAAGAATGCTAGCAATAGTGGGGGAGTGAAAAGGAAAGACGCTAGAACAACGATCGAACTGAAGAAGGAAATCATTGCAAAATTTGAGAGTGGAGTGCGTGTTTCGGATCTTGCTATGCAGTACGGCATGGCTAAGTCAACGATATCAAAGTTTTTGAAGAAGAAAGAAGAGCTCAAGTGAGCGAATGTCGCAAAAGGGGTGATATCATTGACGAAGAAAAGGCCTCAGATATTGAAAGAAGTGGAGAAATTATTGTTGATCTTCATAAATGTGAGACAGTTACGCAGTGATAGCCTCAGTGAGGCGTTCATCTGTGAAAAGGCGCTCCAAATATACGAGGATTTACTGAAGAAAACCAATTTAACTATAGGAGTTATTGTCTGTGTAACAACTACATATTACGTATATATACCAGTACTGTACCTGTCGAGTGGGGCTACGAACACATTAATTGCGTTTCCATTATTGCTTATGGGGGAAATTCGTTCGGAAGTCGACCAGTTTAGAAGTCGACCACTTTTCTGGAACGGATTGTGTTCGACTTCTAAGGTATTACTGTAAATATTAACAGATATTGATGCAAATCTTTTATGTGTGTTACAGTCTATTTAAAAAATTGAGAGTTGAATTCAAGTGCCGGTCAAGAAAGAGAAATATTTTGGGCACATAGTCATCGTTTTTTATTTATGCCCTGCCGTTCATGTATATAAACTTGAGGCCAACTATCTCACATAGATTATTCAATGGTAGTAAAATAGGAGTTTCAGGCGCAATCAAACAAATGAAAATTCTATAATGTAAGAAAATCATTAAAACAATAAAACATCACTTTCGAAGGTTTAATACATGCATTTTACATCTTCATTTCATCACTTGGTAATTAGAGTAAATAGGTTAGCCCAAATTATTACATACGAAGGCTCAAACAATTCATCTTGTTCAATAATACAGTACTATTATAAAATCACTGTGCTTACCTGGTCTCGGACCAGGGACCTTCTGTGTGTTAGACAGACGTGATAACCACTACACCATAAGCACTTATTTTAGTGGAAAATGTGTTCACTGAAATTTTTGCCTTGTACCTGATATTAAGAATTTGGTCAAACCGAATGAAATCTTGAAAGAACGTAGTAATTGTTGCTAGCTTTGTTTAAACCTGACCGAGCTTCTGTGCATCTCCCTATTTTTTCCTGAAAAATACGCATTCAATGAGAATACATGTCCTTACCTGGGCTCCAGTCAACGAGTTCATTTCCATCGTGTATTATTGCATTGCTCTAGAAATATTAGTCAAACTGACTCTGGAGTGCAAACGATTCTAATATCTTTTTCATAAAATTTTGGCATTCTATGTTTGGTTTTATTCACAAAAAACTTCTAAATCCAAAAACGAATAACTATAGGGTGTCCCCAAAAAATGTACTCACACTTCGAATGACGAGAGATCCTTTACGAAATAAATAGCTTCGAATACAGAAGACAAATGTGATTAAAGAATCATGTTCGCAAATGTTCGAACATGAGGTGAGGTTCACACCTCACACCTGCAACACAAAGAAGACAGCATGTTAGCAACGGGTTAAAGGGTGAGTACATTTTTTTGAGACACCCTGTATAAATATTCACAAGTCAAGAATGGCGGCTTAAAATTGAATTAAATAAAAACTAAGTTCGCTCTGTTTCATACTAGCAAATAAATGAGGCAAAGGGCCAAGAAATTAGAATATTTCACGTTCATACACATGAGAAAATAACAACTTCGAGCTTAGAACCAAGTTTTTCTCCTGGATTGGATAGGCCTCCGATCGAGCACAGAACTATGTACAAATAAAGAAAAATATTTTTGTTCTTGGTGTAGGAAAAAAATGTTCCAAATAAACTAAGGCAAGCAGTTTTGAAATGATTTATGCGCACATGACAATATTTGTAGAAGAAAGAGAAAATTTTTAAACAGAATGGCATTGAGAAGGTGGGATTTTGTCATAAAATATTGAAAACGAGGAAATGCTAATCAGAATGCACAATTAATACGGGTGGAATTATTCGATTATAGTACACTATCGTCAATTTATGGCTAAACCAGAATATAAAACTGCTTCTATTACTACTAATAATAGACCATCCTTAAATGGGACTCCCTCTTCTTGGGGATGCAAATACTAGTTAAAACGTCAAAAAAATGGCAAGAACTAAGTGGGTAGGTTTGAAAAATAGCTACCGAATCTGAAACATGCTTTTTATTCATGTGGATCAAATATTGTAGCAAATGATGTATGAAAAAAACAATTTGAAAACAAAGTTTAATTCGTGTATGAGAACATTATCAGTTTGAATGAAATTTCATCAGTGTGCGAGTATTATATCACTCTGAATGAAATATCACTTTTACGAGTATGAATACATTAAACAAAGTATTATCCGTGTATGGTTACTACTTCTGTAAACGAAATTAACTTTTTAAATTACAAGATGGACTGATGTCCAAGACGTGCATTTTTTAATTCAAATTATTTTTCCAAATCCCACTTTTTAATCCTCGTAACAATGACAATTTTACTGCAATTCAACTGCATTCTACTCGTACGAACTAATATTGTAGCCCAAATCACTAAAATAATTCCCATAACACGAGGCACGATTACAAAATCCTGAATCATTCACCCATGAGAACAGAATACAAATAATAGTAATTCTGCAGTTAACGCAAGGATGAAACAGCAGACAAGCTACAAACCTCCCACGAACCCAAGTCTGACGACCACCCTTGTCTTCAAGGCGCTTGATAAGTGAAAGCTCGCTATTTACCTCATTTGTCTTATGCCTAGACTTGTGATTTAAAGATAACTGCACAGACAAGCGCCGAGTGAACCCTAATGATAGAGTAAGGTGTTACAGCGGCCCCCACATTTACCTAAATGGCGATATACTTGGTCTGTGTTGGCGATTAAATTATAGGCCTGATCCGTACTGTGGGAAATGGTCCAAAATTTATATTTTCGTGAGGGTAATCTTTTGGTTTCTGGTAAATGTGATACGAATGCTAATTTGTGATACTTCGCTAGTGTGTGTAATTCATAAATCTATTTTGATTCATCAATTTCTAGTTAGCTTATCGATTTTTTCTGTTCTTTCCGACCTACTGATATCACGAAGATATCAAGGTTCTCATTTTTAATGCTTATGTGACTCCATTCCAAACGTGCAAGTGTATAACAAACATTTAATATTCAAAAACCAGTTAATTAAGTGAGGAAACATCTATGTATAGATGAAAGAATATTCTCAATCTAGTATTCCTACTCTGACAATTAACCGTGAACAGATGTATCACATATAAAGGACGACTCTATACCATAAATACAAATGCATATACATCATTCATCTCACGCCCACTTCACGTTATAATTTCGACCTACGCACGAGCTTACGCCTGAGTAAATAAGCCCCTTATTCAAAGGTTCCGCGCGCAGCATCATGCCAATTGTAGGTTAATTTGAACAAGTCACCAAAAGGACTGATCGCTGTCTAACAATAATTATCCTCAATTAGTATTGGCTTTATTACGATGACTCGTAACTGAGACGTAGAAGAATCACTGTTTCTTTGACGGCTTGTGGCATTTCTTGGCGCTAATTAGTTCCGGTGGTGGCCCAATGTGGGCCCAGTGCTGGCTTAGCGTTCGCTCAGTTACGACGGTAACTAAGCCATAACAGATGCCGGTTTAGAGTTGGGCAACGCCTTAATGTCGTGCTCATAGGACGCCCAACTGAGGGAAGTGTCCGCAGTTGAATATAATTTTATGTACGAAATATTAAAGTTGAAAAAATGGAATAAAGTTGAAAACTAAGTTTGTTTATGAGCACTAAGATGCTTCTTGATTAAGAAGACGAAATTGATGTGTTCTTTCCGACACTGGGGACGAGAGTTGTTAAAAGATAAAATTTTGATGTGTATATAACACCAACCTGAACTTGAAGACATCCAGATTTTTTTAGGATAAGCACCACAATTTGAAAAAACTGAATACTGAAAACATCTGAACAGAAAGACTCAAAAAATATCTCAAAAACTCAGAAAATTTTGAAAATTTTGTGTGTGATATTGAAATGTACACATACTCCAGTTTACAGTCGATGCTTGATAACCTCAGTATACTCTAGAAATAAAGGCAAAATTTAAAGATGGTAACAAATATTTTGTGGCATAACCTAAAATCTAAGTTTTGTAATGACATTACTTGCAATACGACCTCCCACCTCACCTTGTGCAACATCAACAGTGAAGACACTGACGCAATGTTGCCATTATTTCAGTATCTTTAATCTTATGCTGTTGGATGAAAAATTTTAAGAGCAGGTGAAACAAATTTGCCAGTAGTTGAAGTTTGCCACACTATTCATTCAATCTAAATAGTCGAACAGTAACGTTGAATCAAGTAGTACGAAATGTTGTTCACAGAGGATATTCTCAAAGACGATCTTCACGAAAGGTAGTGTCGTGATGTTGCAAACGTACATCAAACTTGAAAGACATTCCTCCCATAAAAGGACCAGAATTTACACAAATCCCGCTGGCAAAGTGCGTCTAGAAATCGACGTTTGTCAACGAGTGACTGCCACATCAATAAAAAAGATCCTGCAATTCTGCTCTTCATGAGAGGTCGTGAGGCAATAGTACCGATTTACTCGAAACTCATAGCGAGGGAATTACCCCAAAAAGGTTCAGATTTTGGTTTGAGTCCCGACACCCGGAGTCAATGTCTGTCAAAATAATCAGTCCATGTTTTCATCGCCAATCGGGCCACAGAGAGCGTGATGTACGAGACAAGCAGGAGAACTCAAGTGGGATAGACAAGGTGGCGTGTTAAATTGATAGTTAACACTCGAAGGCGATATAGTGGATCCTATCAGGCAGTAATAAACCTCAAATTATAGTCTTGTTGCTTTTTTAGTGTGTTGGTACACTGGCTCCATCTTATGAGGCAAACTTGTTTTTCGTCGAGCGTGTAATAAGAGGGCTATAATTCGCACCCACGAGGCGAGGCTCTCAAGACTAAAGGCAGTCGATCTTGAATATTTGGACTACGAGATACCCAAACTCGAGTAACTCTTTAGAACTTCCTTAAACGTTGGTTTGCTTTAGCAAAGCATTGTCGGATTTTCTCTCGAGGATGGTGTCTTCGTAAAAAGGAAGCGTGTATAATCGGAAGTATTATAGTCGATGTAATGATGAGTGTAGGCGATTTAATGACCGGGGTGGTTAGTTGAAGAAAAGGATGGGACCGCGAGAGAGATGGAGTGTTTGTACGTTGGTCCGGCGAGCTTCAAAAGATTTTAGGAAGCGTGGTAGGAGCTTAATGTTCGCGACAAAAATTTGATCTGCCTGCTATTTTCGACATCCCATCAACGTACATCTGTTTTACTACTTTGAAGATTCTTTTCTTTTGTTTAGAATTGAAAAAGTTGAAAACTCGTATGAATTTCGATGGTAGATCTTATAGAATTAACTTTTTAATGGTATTCTTTATACAGAGTAAATAAATAACATTACCAAAAAATAGGAACTCTTTTGTAATCACAATTGTTCTTCGAAATGCAGAATAATCACGAAACAATATGATGTTGGTGTGTTTTAATTGGGTTTTTAATACCTAACTACTAAAGTAATCAAAATGAGTTACATGGAAATATTGCGTAAATTATGAGAGAGCATCGATACAGAATTATTACAGAAAATTCACCATTTTATTTATATTTTCAGAAGTTTTACTCCACCAATTAAAAGAATGTTCAGTTCGGTGCTTTGCCAGATTACGTCCTGTAATTTTAAAGTGAAAGTAAATATGTTTTAATTCCACTCAATTGTATATACACAGAGATCCTGTAAAGTTCTTTCATAGTAAAATCTTTTCTTTAGAATAATTATGGTAAATAAACGAACCACAAAACCATTCTTGCCTCTTTTATTGTTATGTTCTAGAACTAAAAAAACCGGAGAGAAGAAATTGAGCGCGTATGCAGGTATATTTATTTTCCTCCGTTCCAGTATGCAATGGATGGCAATAAAAGTAAATGGGACTCCGTGCATTGCAGATTTCGTACCTTCTCTCCCAAGCCTACAGCTGACGATGGAATTATTCGTGCACTCACCAATGTTCAATACGTCTAATAATTTCTTAAAATTTAATGTTCGTGTGATTTCAAACTCTTCATATGTGTGCGTGAAAGGGAATTGAAAATTCCGAACTTCAGATTTAATTTAACGAATCAAACAAACATAATGAAAAAAATGATTTGAAAAAATTCATTCGGTTTGAATAAGAGGACGTAAAACCAATTTTGAAAGTCAATAGCATGACTTTTTATCTAGACAACTTCCATCAAACAGTTTTCGTGAAACAGTTTTAACTATCATGGACTGATTTTATCACGAGCGTACAATAAATAACAAGGCTATTAAATGTATTCAGTGTTTCAAGTAGGAAGAACATCATATTAAAATATAATCTAGTCACACACTCAGCAATCATTGAGATGAATAACAAGCGTGTGCGTTTTTAGCATGCACTGAACTTTGACATACAACAAAACAGTTTGAAAATGAGAAATACTGAAATATAAGTCTGGAATCATTAATAACTGTACACAACTCTTTACTCATCTTCAAATTATCACATCCTCAAGCGTATTCCACCTCTTTCATACTCCTCCTCAAGCATACACTACCTCATTCATACACATCTCCAACCTCTATGTCGCCTCATTCAAGCACATTTTCAAATTTTATGCTACCTCATTCATACACATCTTCAAACTGATTACTACCTTATTCATACACATCTTCAATCTGTATACCACCTCATTCACACACATCTTCAAACTGTATACCACCTCATTCACACACATTTCCAAACTGTAAACCACCTTATTCATGCACATCTTCAAACTATACACCACCTTATTCATGCACATCTTCAAACTATACATCACCTCATTCATGCACATCTTCAAACTATACACCACCTTATTTATGCACATCTTCTAACTATACACCACCTCATTCATGCACATTTTCAAACTATACATCACCTCATTCATGCACATATTCAAACTATACACCACCTTATTCATGCACATCTTCAAACCATACATCACCTCATTCATGCACATCTTCAAACTATACACCACCTCATTTATGCACATCCATGGATTTGCACACCTTCATGCACCCACAAGCTCACTGAGACGCGCCTGGTAACGCGTATCGACAAGGGCGACATGACACACATTATTGTGTTCGCAGCAACGAGCGATGCGCTTTAACCATCGACAAATTGGCTATTGACAGTAAATAAGCAACACCATCCTCGTACACACCTGCCTTCTCAGTGCTGCTTGGAACAGGACGTTTTGCTCAACTTAGATCAACTTCCTGCCTATGCATCTTTAATTTCATGACTTAGCATCACCATTTGAAAATCGTGTGTTACATTTCAAGCACTTTGTTCTTTCGTTGCTTGCCAATTAGAATTTATTGACTCCAGTGGATCATTTGAAACTCAATATATTATATGGTATGTACGTCTTGGTTTCGTAGGAGCTTTTTTCAACATTGTTTTCTTCTTTAAAGAGCCACTACTAACTTTCATAAAAAAATACACTTTTTTGTCCATTAAAATCTTCCATCGTTCCATGGCCTTATTTTTGGCTTGTGTTTTTTGGAAAAACTACGAACGAATTCAATTATAATTCTTTATTTAATTTAGGAAAGAGATGTTTGGCGTTCACGTTGTAAAACTAAATTTATGCAATGATCAACGTTTCCTGTAGTAAACGTCATACGTAAAATAATAATTCGTTTAACACGAGTTTTACTGAATTTTAATTCCGTTTTCCCTACTTACTATGAAATTTTTACGTATCTATGTTATTTATGAATATGTACAATCTATAATTATAAGTTCTGTTTTTGTTCACACTAACTTTTCATATAACTCTACCTACATTAGCCTCGAATAATTCTCTGCACTAACAGTTATCAGTGCAATGTATTTTCTTGCTTATTTTATCACATATCTGACAGAACATTGGCGAAAGCACATTTGCAAAGTTTTGCTAAGCAAAATTCGTAAAACGAAATCTTTGAAATGTTTGACAGGTGGAATTTTTACTCTCATGAATGTGTGTAAAAAAACAGATGTCAAGTGCGAAATGTGACAAGTGTTGTCAAGTGTTGTATGACATTCATTTCACAAAACTGTTATACAGTGTTTGTGTATGACTTATATGAGTACGAATGAATGAATGCTTAGCGAAGTTTCGCTTTCATTTCATTCGAATAGTATTTTTCACAAGAATGTGTCTTTATCGCTCGCAGAGATTTCTTAGAAACCAATTATATACAATAACTTGCCCTGGATAATATACTTCTTGCCCTGGATAATATACTATATCTTGCCAATAACTTGGCTTCAAGACCCATCGTATGTATACAACAACTTTCCTTCGAGACCTACATATTGTACAACACAACTTACCATCGAGACTACTATATAACATAACTTGGCTTCAAGACCCATTGCAATAAAAAAACACAGAACAACACCTAACAATTAGTCGAAAGATGTAAAATTTAATTAAAAATAATGTGTAGATCCGATAATTTGCAGTAAAACCAGATATTTAGAACTGGTATTATGTATTTTTGAAAATTAAGGTAGATGTTCATACCTAGATAGACATATACAGACTCAGTGATACACAGAATCATAATGTGTAACACGAATGATCTATCCTCGCTTCCAGAATATGATCTGGAAAGTCAAAAGCATACAGATGTACAGATGCAGACTTGACTGCGAGTGCTGAAGTAATAAAATGAACTTTCAGTGAATGCAAATACCCGTACGTTTAACGAATGCTCAAGTCTTAACTGTGAACTTTCAGCGAATGATGAAGTGAGAACAGTGAACTCACAGCGAATGATGAAGTGAGAACAGTGAACTCACAGCGAATGATGAAGTGAGAACAGTGAACTCACAGCGAATGCAAAATTAGAGCCACAGAATATACTATGTTTCCGCACCTTGAAAAGAAAAGACTTTGCGATGAACTCTGAACGGCGGCACTGCCCCATTTGTTGCGGTTGCCTCTTGCCAGGCATTTAGCCTGATAACAGAGTTAAAGTTATTCATTAAAGTAACATCCAACTAAGCATAGCAGTTTGATTCCAAACTAAAAAGTGAGTTCGCTAAAACGGTTTTCAGGAACGGGCTTAGTCTGATATCAGTAAAAGCTGTGCGTCGGAGTTACTTATGATTGAGCATCGTTATTTGATTTAAAACTAAAAGCTGAATTCGATAGAGGTTGTAAGACTATTTTTTGTGAGAAAAAAGGGAATTCCAGTTAATTAAAATGTTGTATAATACTCAAGTTTCCTTAAACCAGGAAAATAATAATGATAAAAATATTAGCAATAATAATGATAATAACAATACTTGAGTCTTTGATTTATGTATAAATTGCCTCTTGAGATGCAAGTCCGGCAACTTTAGGGGTTTTAAGGATGTAATCTGAAGTAATAAAATGGTCGATGATTCGTTTATCTGTCAATCAAGACTTCTCATGATAAGCATGTACGTGCACATCATGTCAAAAAATAAATGAATGAATGAATAAGTGAAGTAACAAATTTTGCACTTTGTCGGCACCAGTTGAGTTAAAAAACTAATCAGTAAAGCATGCATCGTTCAAACTAATGAAGAAAAACTTCAAGAATACCTCAAACTATATCCTTCAGGTTTTCTTCGATTACACAATTCTATTCCGATTTGAAAAATATTTCCTGCTCCCAAAAGGTTGTACCGTCAAAAACTGGAAGCGTTGAACACGAGTAAACTCCTTTAATAGTGAATAGTTTAATGGTTTTAAGACAGTCATTATCAACCAACCACATATTATGTTTATGCGTGTTCAACTTGAATAAAACATACATAACTTTATCCATGGATAATCCCAAATATTCTGAATGTCGTTATTAGATAAAACTAAACGATAGCATATTTTTTGACAGTGTTACCACATGGAATAACACAGGACTATCTACTATAATCTATCTTTTTGAGTTTGATACATGTATGTGCCTATACATGAAACGTAGAATCACCATAAATTTTATGTTGTATTCTTCTTGGTCACATGTGCTCGATGTTTGTATGATTGTCATCCGATAAAAAATGTACCTTCACAGACTAGTAGATTTTTAAACTATCATACCTACTAGTTGATTTAATCATCAATTTCCATAGGAATAAATAATAAAAAGAGTATCTTAGCAAATATGCCATAATGTAATTAATACATTTTTTCGTCAAAATCCCCGTAAAAATAACCTAGTTATGTTAGGGCCCATGCATATATTTAAAAAAGTATCATATGAAGCAGAAACGACAGTGAATAAGTCAATGTTGATGTACAGGTGTGCACGTGCTTTGTTCAGATTTGGATGCCTTTTTTCAGTGTGAGTTTGGAAATATGAATGACATTAAAACTGTTCATATAACATGCTCACATGGATAGCCATTAAACACGTGGGTGACACTGCGGGAACAACGCAAGTGTTTTATGTTTTTTAGAGTGGATGACATTGTGATATATTTATGGCAGCGATATGTTCAAGACACGTTACTCTGAACATGAACATTACAGGTAGAATTTCGATAAAAATATATACTGATTGGTTAATGGATTGCTTAACATAGCGCAATGACTTGTGTAAATTTGGACAATTATTTCATGACCAAAGAATTGTTAATGATCTGTTCTAACAAAATATTTAAGCGAAATTACCAAGCTTGAAATTAAGAAACTGTTTCTATATTGTGGTTCTCAGCTATAATTGAGGTTTTCTATTAGAAATTAGTACACTATTTCTTCTGAAAGATTGCACAGACAGCATAGAAATTGATGAATTGATCACGTATGATGCCAACACGTTCTTCATATAATATATAAGCACATTTATACTTGTATATTTACATACACATACAACATATAAAATGACACTCTTGTGATTGATTCTTTGTGTATACATCAGTCGACTAATATATTTAAACAAATGATTTTGAATAGCTTTGTTTTCAGATAATAATTTACAGAGAATAGAGGTTCATCTAGTCCTTAGAGCATGACGATAATTATCCTCTACACTCAATAACTTCATATGCAACGAGCACAAATCAGGACACCTTGCACCGAAACAATGAATCTATAGAAAAACGTACGCGGATCAGGGAGGTAAATTTACATATTACGTGATAATGCGCCCACTCACTCATCTCAAATATCTTCCCGAGGTTACACAGCTTCTTGTTGCTTATTTAAATCATCTGAACTTCCAAATATAATAAAAAATCCTCGAAGACAAGAACATCATTTGAACAGTTTATTACGTAAGTAGGTGTAGTGGTATGAACAACGTTAATACAAGATTGAGAAGCTTACCTTGCTGAAGATGAGACACTTATGTCAACATCAGACATCCTTTTGTTGTGGACACCTCCAGCGCACGTCATGACACCTCAGCATGAATCACCTCACATGATCAAAACAACTTAATCTCTGCCTTCTATTGTTATAATAAATGGCGCCACCAGAATGAATCAAGGGTAGTGTCATGATCTGGAAAATGGCCTCCTCATTATTAGTTACACGCCATGGCTTGTCACTTTCAGCCAGTTTCATTTATAAGGTCCATCGTAATTATAGGTCATGTTAGGGTATTTTTATTTGTATGCCGTAAACTATCTTCGTGAATGCGTAGTAAATAAGCGTTTTTAGACGCAGTGATTCCCAGGGTTAGGTTTCGATAATAAATAACAGAAAACACAGCCCATACGAGTACATGTTTATTTATGAAGTGAGGCTGCTTATAAATGTAGTAACCAATACTGAAGATATTCAGGGTCGTTTCGAAACCAAAATTAAGGTTTGGAAGAATTTGTATAAATCAGTGATTAATTATCAGCAAAAATACAGCTCATACGAGTATATGTTTATTTATGAAACGAGGCTGCCTATAGATGTAGTAACCATTACTGAAGATATTATGGGTCGTTTCAAAATCAAAACAAAGATTTCGAATAATATATATATATATATATATATATATATATATATATGAAAAAAGTTTTCGAATAATATATACACATCAGCGATTAATTTCTTGCACAAAATTTTGACCCCGTGGTTATTCTCTAATGTAAGAATATTGAATAACTAAATATAATACAGGGGAAATTATTCGTTTAAATTTATTCTATTAAGGCAGTAAGTGTTTAAAAAAACTATAGGCGACTAAGTACGTACTGAGAATATTTTTCAAAGAGGGGTTTAATGGATTCTTCTCAGGGTTGTTCAAACATTGAACGCTTTTGAAAGCCTGACGAATTGAAAATTGAAATTAGTGTTGTATTTTATAATTTTAACACGTCACTAATGCCTACAACTTGGTGGTGCCATGGAATATTCCAGGTCTTTACATTATTTTTTAATTGAAATGACGTTCCTCGTAACTTTCATTTAGAATTTTCGCTACTTAAAACCACAGTCATTTCATTTGCTCCGTAGTCAGATATTTATTCATGCAAAAGGTTGATTAAATTTTAATCGAGTTTTCTCTGAAAAATAGTACACTTACGGCGAATTTGTTAATTGACAGAAAAAACAAATAATTATTTATGAAAACAATTGTGAAAGTTTTTTATCGGTCACAAAGCATCGATGCTTTTCTTAATAATGTAATTATTATAAAAAACAGAGGCTATAATGCAAAGGAAACGGAAGAAAAACATTTGAAGGGAAGCACGCATCGAAAAGAGGAAAGGAGTGATGGTGATATGGAGGAGGGAGAGCCTGAAAAAGGCCAAGAGAGAGAGAGAGAAGGGAGGGAAAGGGGAGGAGGGAGAGAGAGAGAGGGAGAGAAGGGTGGGACCGAAGGGGGTAGCCTCATAAACAATTAAGTGAGCTCAGAGCATCAAAGAAACCACCTCCAATCAATATAGGTAACACAACCTCGCATTACTTCCTTCTCGCAGTGACAGTCTAAAACCTACACCAGGTCTAACCTGGCGACTAGCGAACGACACCTTTAATGGAGGGCAATATAGATCGGCGATATAGAACGTTATAGTGTCATCTAAGGCCGATATATAGCCCACCGTGTCAGCCTATCAATAAATGACAAGCGGAGATCCAAACAACTTCAGATAATTTCGGCCTTCATCGACACGCAACGCCGAACGATGCCTCTGGAAACGAGCTGCACCTTCCATGTAGTCAACCAAACGCTACAAAGGTGAGACTCACTAAACATTCAATTTTCACACCAGATCCAACATGACATTTGTTCAAAAAGCTATAGTTATGCTCTCAAAACCAGTGGGCACGATTTTCAAAATGAAATAGGACTTGCTTGAACGAAAAACGGTGAAAACAAACCGTTTTAAGGAGACGTCTTTGTGGGATTTGGTTTCCGCTGCTAGCGTGCCTGCAGCCATTTGTTTACATCGAACCATGCACGACGTTTAGAGTCCGAGCCCCGCGGTACTTCGGCGTGCAAAATCGGCAATATAACTCGGTAACACTTCATCGCTTCGCTTCTATCGAGAATATCGGTTAGATTTCATGTGATAGCGTGCTTGTGAAGTATTATATGAAACCTGATGTACACACGTAATGCTTAGAACGCAACGTCATCGCTTGTCTTATCGAGAATATCGATTACATTCCATGTAACAGCGGTCATGTACAACATCATAGGAAAGTCTGTGGGCTCGTTTACTGAAATATATGATCGATAATTTTTTATCAAGAATACCGTTTGCATTTCCTTTCTATTGAGCATGAAAAGCATGTTTATGTAATTAGAAGTTACATTCATGAAACCATCTTGCAAAACATTCGGCGATAGGTGTGATTTTTTCGCTACTTTTTTTGGGGGGAAATTCAATTCATTCAACGATTGAAATATTGATGAATTACTCAAAACTTTTTGTGTGATGTTGTTATTCACATGTGAAACAAAATTTGACGCTCACTCACGAAGCTTGTCTGTGCAGACTCATACTTACATTTGAACCAACTGAAGTCAAGTGAAGAGAAGAAAAAGTTGCTGAGTTTGTGAATAACGCTTTCAGTACATTGCAGCATGTCCGATTAGCACTTGAAATTTTTATGACATTCATATGAAGGAATGCTGTGTCAAGAAAAGGAAGTTAATCAAGGAAATTTTCTATAATGTTGTACAAACTCGCTGTTACATAAAATATTTCCGATAAAAAAAGAGATGACGTGGTGTTTTGAACATTTCATATGAACATCAATTTCATGTAATATTTTATACGCAAGTGAGGGCATTTATAAATCATGACTGATGAATTACGTGCTTCTCCTAAGAATTATTCATTACACGGCCTATGCCTTGGCGAGGTCTACTTTCTCAACACATTTATTGACGTTATATACAACGCATTTCAAGCAGAGGAAGTTTTAACTGTGTGTAGCCTAAATAATTTTAATTTCAGTATCATTCCATGATAGCACGTACACCTAAATATTTTTAAATTTCATTTAATTCTTAGTCCAGATGAGACGTTTTATTTTCCGAATTTTACGTTCATGTTTTCATTGACGTTGTTTATTTAATATCTCAAAATGTTGGTTTCAAAATACGACTCGATGGTAACGTTAGATTTTTCTTTTTAGTTTTCAGTTAGCAGGCAACGAAGAAATAAATAACCGTCCATGCTGAGAGTTTATGCATAGAAATAAATTGCCATCCGTGCTATGTGTTTGTGAACAGAAATAAATGACCGTCAGTGCTAAAAGTTGATGATGGCAAATACACAATCGTTCGTGTCCAAAATTTGTGCCAATAACATATAGAAAATAGCGTAGCAAAGTAAAAATATTTCCAAGTAACTTTTTTGTTTCATATTAACCAGCCAAACACGTTCCTTGTCACACGCATCACTCAATGAAATTCACTCGAAGACATAGTTTATAATTCCCTAGTTATTTGTTATTAATAAGCTGGCACCATACATACTCACTGCCAGGAATATTTTCAACTGCATGTTTAATAACATTTTTGTTATAGAGTTTTCTGTACAATCTTGTGCTCAAGTATTCTATTTAATGCATGAATTATCACATGATAGAGAATTCATGTTGTTAAATGTATTCACATGACGAACTCAACGAAATTTTTTTGAGCATTAGACACAATATGCTGTACTGTTAATAATCCTAGGCAGAAAGACATAAATTTATTCATGAAGCACAGTACATCTTTCGTTGACTGAAAATTGACGTAATTGTAACATTCGAAATAATGTAAATAAGTTTAGCAAACATGTGAACAAAATTGGGAGGTTTAATTCATAAAACTTCAAAATTTATGATTAAAAATAGGTAACATAACCTCTTTTGTTGACTGAAAATTGTCGTAATTGTAACATTCGAAATAGTATTACTTCAGAGAGTACTCTTACTTCACAGAGTACTCTTACTTCACAGGGTACTCTTACTTAAGAGGGTACTCTTACTTCAGAGGGTACTCTTACTTCAGAGAATACTCTTACTTCAGAGGGTACTCTTACTTCAGAGAATACTATTACTTCAGAGGGTACTCTTACTTCAGAGGGTACTCTCACTTCAGAGGGTGCTCTTACTTCAGAGGGTACTTTTACTTCGGAGGGCCTCACATCAACCATTCCAAAACTTCAATTATTCCAACAATAACTATTTCAAAATTCAAACTCTTCCAACATTCTAACTCTTTCAACATTCCAATTATTTCAACATATCATTTATTTCAGCATCCCAAATAGTTCAACATTCAAGCTGTCGAAGAAATGAGGCACATTTTCTGTATTGTCAGCACGGGAGACATTTTCAAGGGTAGATATGAAAATAATTTTTTCAAGTTCAAATCCTTAATTTCAGATAAATTGCCAAAGGATATTAAAAAACGCGAAGCTTTTCAACCGATTTGTTATTTGTCGTTCTATTACATACATCTATTTATATCTGTACACAAAACAAATAAGATAACTTTCGTATGTTTTTAACAGTTTTGATCCACCAAATAAGACAGAAACGAAAACAACTCATGAGAAATTTAACATAGCACTAAAATAACAGAGAACAATGGAGAGCAAACGTTCTTCCTTGGGAGTATAGTATGGTTGCAGTGTTGAAGCACGACTTTTGTAAATGACATATGTAGGTAACAACCCTTAAAGTAATACATCCTTTACCAACATAAAGAACAGTTACCAAGGGTAACTTGGTATTCGTTACTCCACTTATTCACGCTCTTGCTTGCACCGCAACTGACATGTCGAATTTTTCGCTATTTAAAATCAGGTGACAGCAAAGAATTAATTTTGTAACATCTTTTATAGATTAACTCTGAAATAAGTCACAATTCATAGTTAAATGCAGAACTGCAAGATACTGTTTGTGTTTTTAATTCTCCTAGTTTTAATAAAAAAACACGACAAACTTCGAATTTTTTAACATTTTCGATGTAAAACTTCTCGATCTGAGCAAAATAAATAAATTAGGCTCCAAATTTGGAAAACTCGTCGACACGGCAGTCTACTGTATGTAGAGGCCTGTTCACTAGAATTGGTCTATTAATAACTATAATAGAATAATTCGTTTGAAGTTATATTAGTATAGGTCAGTAACCGATTCTATTCTCCTCTAATTGGACTCACAAAAATACACAAATGTAGAAAAAACTTTGCTGACGTCAAAGCTATTCGTCGTAAATCCAAACCAATTCATCAAACAGTTCAATTAGTAAGTTATCTCGAACATCAACAATGAATAAATTTGTACAGAAATATTTGATTTGTTTCTATTGAACGTTTTGAGAACGTGTATGGTGAAGAGCGGATATGTGTTTTTACGAAACAATATTTTAAAAAGCGTTTCATGTTTTAACTTTGCATTTTAGTAATATAAGTGATTTAAAAATATACATACTGAATCTAGTCATTAATATCATCGAAGAAATAAAATTTAGTTTTAATATTCGTCATTAATAATGAGAAATAAAATAGGCTCACTGTGTCTCGCAGATTAATATTTTTTTCAATAATTAATGGCATTGAATCAATGATCGATTAACGTTGAATTTAATAAACACCACCGTCCGTGTGCTCAAAATTACTCGATATTTAACCATCATGATTACCAATAAATATTTTACACGTTTGTGTGTTCACTAATTTGTGAGAAAATAATATCCTCTTATGTAGAAAATTATGCACGTCTTTCATGCGTAAGTTCAACTTTTCAATGGCAACGGAAAAGTTAAAACATAATAACGTTTTACGGACAACTAAACACTTGTTTTTTAAACCATTAGATGTAAAATATTTGAGAGAACAGGTATTATGTATGAAAACAATTGTTAGCGAATTGATCCTGTTTGTGTAAGGTTGAAGTTATGTTTGTTACGATCTCAGAAAATGTAAACGCTGTGCGTGATGTATGAAAAAGAATTATCTGATATTTTTCATAAGAAATAAGCAAAACATTGTTGACATAAATAAAGTGACCAAGCACTACATTAACGCCGTAATAAAACGTAAATAGAGGAGGATCTTACGAAGTTCGAAACTCGATTTGTTATGATACATACACTAAATACATAAACAAACATCGATTATTATGTACAGTTTGCGAAGGTTTCATACGTAACTATTTACAAATCCGTAAAAATGAACATGTTTACAAGAACAATATAACGTTATGACAAAATGAATTGTTAGGAATAGTCTAGTCTTTACTACCACAATTTCCGCGGACTGTAAGAGACTACCTACGTTATACCCGGGCATTTTCTCTTTAGCTTAGGAAGAGAGCCATTATTCATGTGAGGAGGATATTACTTACAGAAGAAAAGGCTTCTCAGTTCTTTTGCTTCAGACGTCTAGATGGTTATTGAAAAGAATGTCAGACCTGTGAATAAGTTTCGGTGTAGCTTAGTTGTTTGAACATCTGTACTATCCGCTGCTGCCCAAGCATACACACTTGGCTACATGGCTGCCTCAACTCACTCATTTCGTACAAAATACAATAGGTAAACTAAAAATGATATCATTTTAATCACGAGAAAACATTGGTCTTATGCAAATTCAAGCTCACAGTAGTCCATTTTTAGCCTAACAAATCTGATTTGTTTTACAGATAAACATAGAATCTGTTCTAACTAGTCAGAGTTTATGTAATAAGAACAGCATGATTTACATTCAAAGCTTATTGCTGCGTTCTAGTGTTTTCTTTGCTAATTTGTGCAAAGCGTACGTTAATTACATGAAAATTTCGATGTTTATGAAATTAATTCGTTGCTTGGGATTTTTTTTTCAACCGTAAAAAAAACTTGGTTAAAAATAAAGTAATTTGAAAATGTTGAATCTAGGAATGTATGGCTTACAATATATTGTTTTTTCTGTAATCTCAGATTCCTTGATCTATTCTAATAAAAAATCAGTGATGACTTGTAAAAATTTATTGCATTTGCTAGACTTTGAATGAAGTAAAATTTTCTGCTTCATCAACCTTGCTGAATGTCTATATTTATTACGCTAATGTTAAATTTGTGAAAAGAATTTCTGTGTCATCGAAACTTCCGTGTAAGCTTGAAGCACCGGAGGGTAGGTATAAAAAATGTCCTGCAGTGGAAAAAATTAGTGATCATTCGCACTTAAGAGTGAATCGTAGAAGCCGATGGTAGGCAGTAATGTTGAGTGGAACATGAAAAATGCTTCAGAACCACTAAAATTTTGCTCTTCTTGACACCGATTTCGGAGCCTGACTCAGTGAACAGGAAAGCTTTGAGAAACAAAATCAAGGAAAAACCTAATAGAGTTGAAAAGAAATTGCTCTATTTATATGTTAGAAATTTAATCTTGTGATAAATTGTGTGTCTACCTCAGTAAGAATACAAATAATTGTTACTGATGAACTGTATGTCTACCTCAGTAAGAATACAAATCTAATAGGGGAAAGTGAAATATACACCGACGTTGATATTTCTACGACTGTTGATCAGGAAGTTCTTGAGGTGAGCTCTTTGGCAAAAAGTAGGGAGAATAACGGTGAAGATTGAGGGGAGCTGGGAATAACGGGCGAGTTATATGACCGTTGGGGGAAGAGGATACGACAGCAGGTGAAGATGAGGTCGAAGCTAAAGCCAAAGCGGCAGATACTTGAGGATTTCCCAGATGACTAGCAGCAGCAGCCGCTGCTAGTGCTGGATTAGGATTTGAGGCTGAAGCCAATCCATGTAGAGCTGTCCATTGGCTCCACAAATGCGCTGGAATTGGCAAACTGGCAGTGGCGGCCCCTGTCGGACTGCCCCTCGTGGTGCCGTTTAAGCCATACAGTCCTGGGAGGTTGGGTAAGCTCTGTAGGTTGGGAAGGTTAGGCAGGTTCGAGAATTGGTGAGGACTTGTCATGAGAGATGGTGATGGTTGGTGTGGGGATGAGCCAGACTGAGATGTCAAGGCTGCAAGTCGGTCCCACATAAGTTGGGCCCTAGCTTTCTCCAGAAGGTTGTTGTTCTCAGCGTCCAAATCGAGATAGCCGGGCAGCCGGGCACCGAGGTAGCGGGGGTCCGCAAACATGCCTTCCATCGTGTCCCTGAAAAAAAAAGAAAAAAACATTTTTATTTTCACCCTCACCTAAGCTTTTTCTTTGTTTAGTCTTAAATTGTTGATTTACTTAGAAATTTTTTATCACAAACAACTATTCGGATTGAAAATAATGTTGATGAGAGCGATACTCATAATGATATAACAAAAAAATATCTTATTAACGTCAAAACTTATCGTTATGACATTTATGAAGAAGCCTTTCGGTGCTTTGCTCATATCTAACAATTGATTTCAATGATTGTTTTCAATGTTGTGTTCAAGCGAAAGGAAGGACAAAAAGAAAAAATCAAGTAGGCAATCATTCCACACACCAACTCTATATCCCGCTTCCTCCACTCGTATCAGCACTAACCTATTTGATAACTCATAATTTGGTTGTCCAATGAATCCAAATACATTGGAAAATAATTATTGTCCGTATTTGAAACCGTCATGAGCATGAGCGTTCATTTGGTGAGCATTCAATATTTCCACGAATGTGGTACGCTTGTTATGTTACATTCTGCAAAGAACTGATTGGAACCCTCCATGAAATTTGTTGATAGCATACACACGTCGTGTAATCTAAAAATTACCAACAGTTAGGTTAAGATTGTAAGATATTTAAGTGAGTTTTGAAATTATACTAATATTTTTTATTATGCTGATTTATTGGACATCGTAAAACCATAGAGTAGTTATTTACTCCTAACCACAACCATAACAGTTTATCTCAGGTATCGAAAACTACGATTTTTTCAAGCTCTTGTAAACGCACTTTGGCGCAGCTTTTTCAATTCCTTGTTACGAGATTTGCCTTCACATGAATAGATAATTGCCCAACCAAGTCCAGTTTCCACAGCTTAAAGAGTGATAGCCGAGTGCTGGCGTACAATTCATGCTAGGAGTAAAGTGGGTGGAACTGAGTTGAAAATTGGGCATTGCATTTTCATAGATGAGAATTTTCTTACAAGGACTATCGTTTTGGACCTGTTCTGAACTATGCTGTTGCAGCATTTAATTTTGAGCAAGATTTCATCGTAGCTTCTGCTCGTATGTAGAAACATTGTAATCGTGGAATTTTGCATAGTAATTCCATGGTTACTACTCTTTAGTAAAAGAGTGGATGAAGTCTTGCTAGGGAGCTACTTCTATCTGGACTGAGTAACAGTTGAAGACGCACTTGTGCTTTCAAGGTGAATTTGTTTCAAATGTTACACAGCAGATGTAAATATAACCGTAGTTGCAGATGTATGAATAACTGTACGCGCAGACGTAAAAACCATCGTAGGTGCGGACTTAGAAACAACCGTAGTTGCAAACATGAAAACAACCGTACCGACGTATAAACAACCGTTGGTGCAGACGTAAACACAACCGTAGTTGCAGACGTAAAAACCATCGTAAGAGCAGACGTAGAAACAGCCGTAGGGGATGATAAAGAACTCAGTCTGAGTTTTTCGTCGACGATTCTCATCAATTATAACAAAATCGATCATAACTACTCTGCTTTTTGCCGGTTATGGCATCGTTTATAAATATGATAAACATATGACAATTAGTTCTAATTCGCAGATCATGTTAAACTACGTATAAAAAATCGGGAGTGATATCAAATATATATCAAAACGAAATAAAATCTTGTCGGCAACTTTTACAGTGAAATTTTTTGATAAATAATGGATTTATGATCGTATTTTGTCCAGTCTTTGCAACACTGAATGCAAAGAGGTTTTGCGCGACGGTGTTAACGGATTTTCGGGGGGAACCGATTGTTATAAATTGCACCTTTTGGGTTCTGACAGCCGTGACAGCACTAATCGTGCCGTATTCTCCCCATTAATAAAGGTTAGCGCATAAGGAACGACATAAACCGTATAGTGTGCGCGATAATGAAGCCCCAGCGGGCGATAAATCGTAGTGGAAAAATATGCAGCATTTAAAAACCTTTCTTTCGCCATCGCAAGCAGGTTATGATGTCATAGAAATTTTGCTGTTTTTAAGTTGCTATAATTTGGGCTCTCCGTACGACAAGCGAAACGATTCCCTCCCTCGACGTTCGACGTCTCGGCAATTTATAAAGCATGACGACACATATCCTCACACACCAGCAATGAACGACCAACTCCCCGTTAATCACGCGAAAAATTACCTAGAGTCTGCCCTCTAGCGGACCTCTAATAAACCTCTATCAAGTCCACCGTCAAGAACTGAGCAATAGAACTTGCCAAAATGATTAAATAAGCGAAAACAAAAGGGATGGAGAATCAACAAGGCTGCGTCGCTCTGCCAATTGCAGGTTTGTACGGTAATTAGAAAACCTGAGTATGAAAAGAGAAATTGGGTTGTTTTTCTCACTTGCAGCCTGTGATTTGTGGAGGATCATTTCCGCCTTGAGATGAGAGACACGGGATGGCATCAAGAATGATCATGAGGAGAGGCTGTCATTGTTCAAGAAATGATGCCTCGGCGCACTTTGAAAACTTCAGAAATCAACTCGGAAAATTCTTGAAGTAATCGTTTACTTTTCTATTAACTGTCGTCCGATTTGATATCACTTTTCTACAACCAAGCGACGAGGCCATTTTGAACTTACAGCTTTTGTGCGACTTTAGCTGAACATGCAATGGGATTGTTTGAGGTCGTCATTTTGAGATGCAGAACTGAACAGAACACACTGAAACAAGATGTGTGTGAGCGTTGGAGTTCAGGAAAGAGCGTTACACGTTATTCTAAAAGTATTTTGTTTTATCGTGAAGATTTGAAAAGTCTACACTCAAGGGAGTGAAAATAAATAAAACTCTTTCGGTGTAAGGGAAAGAATGATCGGGTGTGTTTAATTTTTGGACGTATACATAAAAGGGACCTGTAACCTGTATCAAAAATTCCTTTAAAAAATATTCCTATGCGATCAGCCAGATCCTGATCATGCAACGCTAGGGAAAATTCGATCCCTTTATTTGACAAAAACATCTTTCTAAAATCAAACATCGCTATTAAAAGTAACAAAAAAAATGAACCTACATTACAGAGTTTTTTAATTGCTAGAACATAAACCAATATTTTTAACACCAAACCAGAAAATGCTAATGGGAAAATACTGATGGGAAAATAAAAAATTCTCAGTGTGAAGTTATGGAAACAGGAATATTCAGGTTTCATTGTAAATAGTAAATATTCATTATTTATTTCTGGTATTAATTCTACGCATACTTTCCAAATTTTACAAATTGAATAATTTGTATTTGATTTAATTGATTAATTGTAATTGATTTAATTAATTGATCATAACTGTAATTTGCCTATTATATTATTAAAATTAATTATTATATATATTTATTTTATATTCAATGAAATTATATTACCGATATGTACAGTTGTAGGGGAACTTTTTATGGGACCTTTCAGAAGCTTGAAAATCTTTCAAAAGAAGATTACTTGTGAATTTTCACATATATACTGTTTGTACAATCCCTGTATTTTGTGTGAAAACATAATATTCTCCGAAATAACATTTGAAAGTCAAGTAAAGCTCTCAAAAGCAGCAACATATTTACTTAATGAAAGGAATAAATTATCATTACACTTTCATCATCATCTCTTGCTTTTGTACGTACTGTGTGTTCACAGAACATTAATTTTGCTTGTTGTTAAAAGTTTTGTTCCGATGTTTTGGACAGAATTAATAAACCTGCTAATTATGGTTCTCTTACAGAGTATTATGGAATTTATAATACTATGTCTTGAAAGTTCGCACTTTCTACACTATTTAAGTACCTTCCTAAACAGTCCAGTTGATTGACTCATTACCGTATAAATTTACATATTAAGAGTTCATATAATTAACAACATTTGAATACATTTCGTCATAACAAATATTGAATTTTAGGTAGACGGGCCTTTCGACATAAGACCTGAAATATCTTTCTACTCATCAGAAGTTTTTCTTTCACGAAATAGGGATTATTATTAATTATTTTTTCAATAATTTTATTACACACAAATTATGTGCATTAATTTCAAGGCAAATATTGCGGTGTCAGGAATTTTTTACCCCTACAATTCCGGCGCTCTCATAAAGTTTTGCCATTCGTTGAGCGAGCGACGCTTTCCACCAAATAATATGCTCAATTTAGGGTAAACTCTGCCATTTTCAGGGAAATTCCGACCAGCATTTGCACCCTAACGCTGCAACACATGTCAAATTACGCGCTAAAACGGCTACGTTAATCGTTACGCGTTCAGAGCCAGCGTAAATGGACGAAAAAAAGGAAAGGTCTGACACCTCTGTCGGACCATTAAAAAAAACGACTAGGTGTCGAGAATGTTTCGTCTGTTTGTTGTGTTATCAGCGTCATTTTTTAACTGTGGGGTTCTGCCCAGTAGTTATTTCAGTAACTGACACTAACAACGATATTACTACACGGAGAATTATTTTCCGTTAGTTGTAATTAATATAACAACAGGTTCATTCGTTTATTGTAAGTAATTAAATGAGAGTATGGTCACTAAGTTTACGTCACGATTGTCAGTAATTTTATGTCAGTATTGTCCACGACTTTATTTATTATCATCAACAATTTTGCGTCAGTATTAATAGCTATTTAAGTCAGTATGATGAGTATTATTACATTTTTTTCGTCAGTAATTTTATATCAGTATTTTTCATAATTTTACGCCAGCATCGATAATAATTTTAGCCATAAGTGTCAGTAATTTGACATCAGCATCATTAGAACTTGGCATCAATAAGGAGTAACCTCAAGTAATTGCTTACTGTTTCATCTCCGAATCCTTATACATACTATATAACTATGCTTAAACAGAGGTTAAGTTCGTTTAGTTAAGAATCCCAATGTAACTACTCATTTTAAATTGCTTACCACAATCTTTAAAAATCGTAAAGCACTAATTCAAACTTAGATTGAGATACAAATGCTGAAATCTCCATTGAAAAACATTCACGGAGGGCAGGTGTGGTGGAGAATTTTTTAAGACTAAAGGGAAGCTCTCTTAGTGTACGACACTTGCATTGTTCAACACTGGGTTTAAATTATTTCATGATTCGACAACGCGCGAGCGAGTCTGAAGAATTCTACCCCATACAACATGGCATGAATTTTTACTGTTTATGCGTTGGCAAGCGAGAGCTTTAATGTACAGAGCATCGCTTAGTTTTGCTCCACTTTGACATGAACTCTTCAGTGGCTTTCAAGTATTTAAAATGATGATCTGCATTCCTGTGCAAGCGCCGTGGTTTTATAGCTCAGAAATTTTTAGCTCTTCCATGAACGGGTCTGATGGTTGCACAGATGTCTTGAATTTCACCACTTCATTTTCGAGGATAAACTTGAATGCAAAGAACCGGAGTGGAAGCTCCATGTTATTATCATACTCAGATGTCTAGAAAGCGGTGATATTTTCCACATCTCTTTCATTACATTTAATAAAGGAAGCTCATCTATAGTAGAGTGTTTTATTAAACCTGATTCTTGATACTCGTGAAGTCAAAGCGTTTCATTACGGTTAAATTATGAACAAATTCGGAGGGCTTGGTCTGTGGTTCAGAACCATGCTGTCTTCGTAATGTCTTCACCGTACAACTCACTAACTCACCCAAACAACGCAAGAAATAAATCTAAAGACTCTCATAAGAAATAGCAGCAAGTGTGTAGAAGCCGGTATCTGTAATCACTATCTCGAAAGACGCTTTTTGGAAGAAGGTGTCAGACTTGCCATTTAGACATCGTTAGGTCTAAACACGACTGTAATTATGGCACCTAGCGTAAGGGTAAACAAAGATCCCGACACAATATACTACTTTGCAAATAACAGCTTTGCTACCTGCCGGGCCGACAATATGTGAGAATGAAGTGTTGAAAATTGCCACCAAAATTACGGGGCAATCGACGTCTATGGTTAGACCGAGGCTGAACGAGAGTCTATGAAGAATAAGAACGCTCGTGTGCAGCTAGAAAATCTATTGAAACTTTGCCAACCAGGAGGTCGTTTGTTGCCGTCAAATTAAGGGTTGATATGACGCTTGAAAATTTGTGAATTGGCCGTGGGAACGTAAACCATGGATGGCAAATGTGCTGAATGTGCAGGCCGGGAATGTTGGAATATAAAGTTATGCGTTACTTATTTGACTCTCTTTTGAGCGCATATGTGTACTAATTAGAGAGTCTTTCTAAGTTATTCCTACAAACTGTTTGCAATGATTGTAGCAAAATATTCCACTAGTTCTAGAGCATTACGGTGATAATATTAAGTAAAAATTAGCCAGCCCACCGTACGATGTGAGAGGAAACGGTGTTTTAAAATTACCCACCTGTAAATTATTAAAATTGAACAATGAAAACCAGCGAGTCAGAAGAAATAGCTCAAAATATTGTATGATTAAGGATTTAATAGAGGCAGTTGTTGAGTAAAGTCTGTATTTTTGGAGTCGTGGGGAGTCCGATTGCAGAAATATGAGCATGAGATTGAAAAGATTGCATGTCAATCATACATTAAATACTACTGCTACACAAAAATCTCATGTGAAGCGAATTATTTCGAAAACGTTCTGGTAAATACTGGTACAGTTTTAGAAAAATAATTTGGTTGTAAATATACTGTAAAACGGAAGTTGGAAATATTCTGTAACGGAAATATTTTGTTGATATATCGCAGGATACATGATAGTTCTGTAAATATTAATCAACAGTATCGAAATGAACTGTATAAAATACACAACAAAAAATATTTATCTGAGAAAGAAGCTAAAAAGACTAAGTAAGTAGATCCAAGTGATAGATGTAGATTTACATTACGTGGTAGAAATACATACATAGACTAGTATACCCACACGTGAAAATTCACGCGTTTTTTGCTGTATTTTTTCTTTCAATTTGCCAGTGGACGCGGGCTTTGCGAAGGAGTTTCCCCATTGAAGGATGTGCCTTTGGTATCCACAATACAATGCTTACAATACATGTATACCCTACCGAATTTTATTTTATCTAAATCCTTAAAAGTGTCAGAGAGACACGGACTAAACAAGCAAGCAAGCAACAAACTATTATTATTCCACTATATAATAATACACAGTTTGTTGCTTGCTTGCTTGCTTGGTCCATCTCTCTGTCACCCTCTTAAGGATTTAGATAGGAGAAAATTCGGCATATATTGTAAGCTTTGTATTGTGGATACCAAAAGCACGTCCTTTAATGTGGAAGCTCCTTCGCAAAGCCCACGTCCACTGGCAAATCGAACGAAAAAATAATTGAAAAACACGGGAATTTTCACGTGTGGGTCTACTAGTTAATATTATAAATCCCAATCCGAGCCATAGTTTTTAAACTGAAAGCCTGTGAGCATCTGTGAAAAATTTCAAGACTCTTCTTTCATGTTAATGAGTTAAAATGATATAAATTCATGTTAATGGTTCATTAAGCAAGTAATATAATAAACGTTATGCTGCTAAACTAGGTATAATTTAAATAAAGATCGTTAGCTTAACTTTATATCCAGAATGAAGTAAAAGAATATGATAATTACGTTGGTAATAATGAATTCATTAATTTCTAAGCAGTCCTACACTGTATGTATAG